>JAGVSP010001359.1:0-73745 GCA_022494985.1 Micrasema minimum | reverse complement strand
TTTCTTCTGAGCTTCTCAAATATTTCTAACTGACGAACCTTTCTCAATTTCCCCCCTCATAAAAGAAATTGCGGCAATTCAAAATAATCCATATTTTACATCTATAACAAGTCTTAGTGTTCAGATCAATATTTGTCATTAAGAGCACAACCACACCACGTGACTCGCAGCCGCTTCCTATACAAACGTATTCCTCGATTATCTCCCTGGAATTTAACATTAGAGCAATGATTTTTTCACACGTTTTAGATATTGACCAGACGCGCGTGTCTGTATCGTCTTTTTTTTTAATTTATTTATCTCTTTTAGAAAAATGTAAAAAAAAAAATAAGACAATGGAAACACGCATCTGATCGATATCTAAAATGTGTAAAAAAATCATTGCTCTAATGTTAAATTCCAGGGAGAAAATCGAGGAATACGTTTGAATGGGAAGCGGCCGCGAGTCACGTGGTGTGGTATGCTCTTAAGTGGAAGACTATTGATGTCCATCAATAGTCCGCCTTCTCTATGATTAGTTTTCCGTGGTTTTCTCGTCATCTTTCCCTTTCGCAGCTCTGTACCTAGCGAAATTGGTATATTTGTATGTAAGAGTTTAATTAGAGAAATGTTGCAAGAAATTATTCATAAAGTATAATATATTATGTTGTAGGTACTATTAAAGATTAACCCTTTGTTCAAATTACCTAAATAGAAAACATATATCAATTTCACCACAATTTGTTTCCTGTTTTTTGGCATAGTCAAATGACTTCTTAGTCATAGTCGGGAATCCGACTGTTTGAAAGTAGCCTCAAAATTAAAAATGTTGTATTGAAAAACGTAAGAAAGAAAATATTTATTTTTTACAACATTTTGGGCGTGTTCAAATACTTATACACAAATCTGGATTTTATCCCAAGATAGAACACGCCCAAAATGTTGTACAAAATTCCTAGTTTAAATATAAGTAAAATAAATTGCAGAGTCATCTGCAAGCGATTACTAGTATTAATTTAACCCGTCAGAAAAGTCTTAAAAACAAAAATAAAGTAATTTGCTAATAAATACTTCAATATCAATGCATAGATGGAGCTTTCAACTCGCTGGTGGATGATTCTCGATTCGTAACATATATACAAAATCAAAAATGTTACCTGGTGTGAATATTCGCTAATAAGCGGAATGTGGAATGTTGTAGTACATAAAGTGGCCACTTAACCCAGCCAATGACAAGTCATAAGCCCTGTAAACGCTCGAATATCCATATTACTGAATTTGAAAAAATTCTACCTCATCTCTGTAGGGATATAAAATGAAATATTTAATTTTTTTGTATTTCGAGGTGGTGAGTGTAAGTAAGTTTCTAAGGTTCATAAAAAAAGTAAATTCTCACTTAACAGAAGCAGAGATAGAAAAAAAATGCAAGAAAGTAAACAAAATTATTTACATTTTTTTTTTTAAAAACCGTTTAAGTTTTTTTTGCCGCAATAAATTAAGATAATTTATAAAATTCGAACGTTTTGAGAACCACAGAATATCTGTAGCAAGTCCCAAGTGGTCTAAAGTTGCACTCAGTAAAGTCACCATTCAGCGGTTCCATGTCTCCTGCAATCTAACTTGTGACACGTCTCCTGTTTTGAGTTATCCATTTAAACTTAAATATAACGACCGGGTATGATAAATAATTAAACAAAGGGGGCTTCAGACCAGCGCTCCGCAGGGCCTGAAATGTGGTCGTAGTAAAATAGAAAACGTTATGATGTTTAAGGCGATTTGGCTCGTGCCACTTTGGCTGTGGTTCAAATTTAAGAAGATTACCTTTTTCGAGATTAATTTTGCTATCTTGAAGGGTAATTTTAGTAAATGAACAAGAATTTTGTATTGTATTTGGATTTTAAAATTACTTTGTATGAAAAAGCAGAATCAAGGCTGAGCATTTTCGAAAAATTAAGGCTGAGATATGTAGAGCGCATTTCGACAAAATTAAGTCTATAATAATTTCAAAATGTAGAGCGATCACACTCAATGAAAATGATAAATATCTTCAAGATCTTCAGCTACCTTAAAATTGGGAGTTTTCCATAGTCGAGGAACTGTATTTATCAGCATTTACAAAATGTAGAGTAGAAGTTGAAATAATGATAAAAGAACAAAAAAATTATTCTATGATGCGGTTGCATTGTCCCTGGGTAGAAGTTGAAAAAGACATGGTTTGATTAAATACAAGGGACAAAATGGTGTCGCGTTCTATTCTCTTTTTTGAAGTGGTTGAAAAAAAAATTAAATCATTTTACAAATCAATTAAAATTTAAAACTATGATCAGAACAATAAATATGTCAATATGAAAATCTAGCAGATAATTTACATATGGTGTAACAAAACTCGATGTACAAGCGGGAAACTAGTGAATCAACATCATATTTGGAATCGATTTCGTAGAATATTTTTTTTTGATTCGACCTATAGTTTTCGAGAAAATTGAGTACGAAGTTAATACTTTTAAAAAAAAAAATTTTTTTCAAGCTCAGATTAAAATGTCATTACACATATGATGTAGATTCACCAGTTTTCGGGTTGTACTACGAGTTTTGTTACACCGTGTATTTTGTCATGAAAATTGGATTTTGAAAATCTATTCTACAGAGCTAGAACCTAATTCATGTGTACTGACTGTGTTGACATTTATATATCTGACTATATGAAAATGTTATGACAAGGCGATACAGCTATCACAACATAAAATATATTAATAGTACCAGAAAAATAATGTTGTTATTAACAAATGAATGTTTTACAGTATTCTAATTCATTTGTTTATGGAAAACATGTTTTCTCCCCTTAAATGTTGATAAATCTATCGCCTTTAATTGGGTCACGTACAGGATTTAACCTCCAACTGCTGGCTACCCCCCGCCCCCAACCCCGTTAGCAAGGGATTGAATCTTTCCACAAAATATCTGTAAACATGGAGAGAAACGTACGGCTAATTTATTGAGTACTTCCAACTGTTTATATTGGCTGCGTGGAATAAGAAAGTGGTATTGATCAGATCAGGCCATAACTTCACGTGTTTACGGATCTAAATTATTTTTCATGTTTTTTTGTATGTAGTATTTATGATAATATTTAAGTATGAAATTTATTCTTCGTTTTATGTGGTGAAATATATATTTTTTTTTTTTGTTCGTTTCCGCTCCTTATGTGGAGCATACGGATTTTTGAAAAACTGACGCGACGCTACCCAGTACCCATACTTCGGTCAACTTTAAAATTACTCGTACATACGTTCTTGTTGGAACATAAATATGTTCTTGTTGGAATGCGAAAATTTAGTATGGAGAAAAACCGCAATGATTATGGAAGAAGACTGATTGAGGTATGCCTGGAATGGAATCTATTTGTATTGAATACGTTCTTCGACCATAAGGGAATCCACCAGTATGATACATGGGAGAGAGGTAATGAAAGATCCATTATCGACTATGTCATCAATGACTCTAGATTGAAGTCTGTAACTGCTGACACCCGTGTGTACAGAGGGGCTGGAATGGAATCAGATCACTTCTTGGTGGTATCAAGGGTTAATCTTTTTAAGGGATGGCGGTCCAAAACACGCAAAGTGCAGGCTCCATCTAGGGTCAAAGTTGAAAAACTGCAAAATACTGACATAAGACATAATTTTGAAAGATCGGTGAGTCGTAGACTAAACGAGGAAGACGTAGAATGTTTGAGTATAAATGATATGTGGGAATGTTTGAAAACAAGTATGTGTGAGGCGGTGAAAGAAGTGTGCGGTGTGACAACGATAGGGAGAAAGAATGGTGATGCGTGGACGATGAAGTCAAAAAACTCGTAAAAGAAAAGAAGGATGCGTGGATAAATTTGCTTGCTGTCAATAAACGGAATACATCCGATGTTTTAGCGAATATTTTGAATAAAAAAAACTTTTTGGTGCAAAAAAACCGCTCAATAGCGCCATACCGAGTCACCGCATAAACTTATCCTGAAAAAAGTCGGAATGGGGTTGTAAATAATAAAAAAATTAAAAAAACTAAAGTGCATCTGTTAAAAAAAATTATGAAAAAAAAAAAAAAACTAGCAACGCGTCAACGGTTGCTATGGAAACATAGCATTGTTTACTTCTTCAAGTTTTCGTACGGGCAATGTTTATATGCCGGTTCTCTATCTTCTTCTTTTATATGATTTGTTTAGCTTATAGGAACTACTTTATAAATTTCAGTAATGTTTCAGATGCATACATATTCGTACGTTATAATTATCTGCCTACATTTTACATCGCGGTCGTAGGGACCGACATCAAAGGATTTATGTCCCCACCAAGATATGATCCCGGAACCCTTCTATAAAGCATGATGTTAAGTGGTATCCCTGCTTTAATAGCCATTTCATGTGTGGTGGTAGTAGGGGGAGGGAGAGGGAGTGGGTTAGAGCAGGACAATATTTGAGTGACGACGATGGAAGATGGTATGGGAACAATTTTAGTGTTGGACCTAAATAACTTTTATATGTGATATCTTGGACTGGCGTTGAAGCGTGAGACTGATCATTTTGCCTTCGAGTAACAAATGTCAACAAACTAACTAGCAGAGTGGATAGAACGCCATACCACTATGTCCTGGCACACTCCGCTATTGGATAGTACAATATTGTTAGGTTTAGAATTAGTTTTAACGGCTTAAGTGTAGATAAGTGAACATTTTTAGTGAAAATGTTTTCCTGATGAAGGGAGATGTTAAGAAATACTTGTATTTCTTCAGCGCCATCTATGGAGTAGGTACTTAAGTACAGGGCCGCTGATTTACCAACAGATGGCAGTCAACATGGTTGGTAAAACAGAGAGTTATAATCTAGGCTAATATAGAAATAATATTAAAATTGAATTGACACTGATTAAGACTAACAATATAGTAAAAGACTTTAAAAGACGAAAAAGTGATCCCTGTTCGATTGACTGTCCATAGTTTTTTTAATTTTTTTATAGTTTTTATTATAATTTTATTATAGTTATTATTATAATTTTTTATTTATAGTTTTTTTTTTGCTTTATCTTAAAATCATATTATGTATGCCTGTATTATTATGTTAAATTATGTATGTACATGCGTTGCTTTGGTACTGATACTTACATTTGTTTTGTAAAAGCCCCATGGGCGTGAAAATAAATAAGATCATCAAATATCGTTTCTTTGTTTTACAGAGCAACATATTGTCTTATATAGATTAAAATACTAAAATACATCGCTTCCTACATTCATACATCATCTCATGCACAAACATGTAAAGATGAATCTTAAAATGGCGGCTATATTACTTATTGCAATTCCTCAAGTTTGCGTAACTCAGCACTCGTAAACATGTTATTAAACCATGTTTATCCAAGATATACGTCGGGGTAGTTCGAAACATTATTTATTTCGCTCAAAAGGGATACCTACTCAACTTATTACGCCGCCTCGGGGTGAAATATCCATAGGTAGTTTGTGGGTTTCGCGCAACCTTATTATATGGTAATAGTACGAGTATGTTTTCTGACTGCCTGATATTTTACTTGGCTTATTTTCCAATTACTTGCGAGGCAACGGGAATCTTTTATTCCTAGGAAGATGCTAAAATATAGCTTCTTCCAGTATGTATATCGATTCACATATATATATTTATGTTCAGAGTGGATTTATGAACGGCAGAGGATGTATGGATCAAATATTTGCGTTACGCAATTTGTCGGAGAAGTTTTTGGCGAAAAACCGGAAGCTTTTCTGCGCTTTTGTTGACCTGCAAAAAGCATTTGATCGTGTTGATAGGAAAAAGCTATGGATGGTCTTATCTGAGTATGGAGTGAACGACAACCTTGTCCGCGCTATTGCTTCCTTGTACAAAGACAGTGTAGCGTGTGTAAGGGTAAATGGGTCATTCACGTCGTGGTTTGACATCCCAAAAGGAGTCAAACAGGGATGTGTGATGTCACCATGGTTGTTTAACATATACATGGATAATTGTATGAAAGAGTTGAAAAATATGGGCGTGGGAGCGAGAATGAGTGGTATGATTGTTAGTTGCCTTTTGTACGCCGATGACGCAGTGCTCCTTGCTGATAGCGAAGAAGAATTGCAGTCCTTGGTTACAAAGGTTTACGATGTGTGCAAGGAGAGTGATCTATTAATGAACGTGGAAAAGTCGAATGTGATGGTTTTTGAAAGAAATGAAAATATGACTAAGTGTAAGATTGTAGTAAATGGCGATAGCTTGAAACAGGTGGAAGAATTTGTATATCTGGGAAGCATGTTCACTAGTGATGGAAATATGGACAAGGACATTGAAAGGAGGGTTAGTGCCGGTAACAGAATTAATGGTGCCTTAAAGTCGGTAGTATCTAATAAGTGCTTATCAAAAGAGGCTAAATTGGCAGTGCATAATGGAGTTCTGGTACCAACCCTTATGTATGGAAGCGAAGCATGGAGTTGGAAAAATAAGGATGAAAGTAAATTGAATGCAGTTGAAATGCGATCTCTCAGGCGAATGTGTGGTAAAACTATGTATGATAGGTGCACTAATGTTGAAATTAGAGCAGAATGCAAGGCTGAGATAAGCATTATCGACAAAATTAAGAAAGGTCTTTTACGTTGGTTCGGTCATGTAGAGCGAATGGATGATGAAAGAACGGCTAAAAAAATATATGATGCGACTGTGCCTGGATGTAGAAGTCGAGGAAGGCCGAGAAAGACATGGCATGATCAAGTAAAACAAGTGCTTGAAAGTGGGCATGTAAGAAGTCGGAATAATCGACGTGCGTGCATGAGAGATGTATGAATGCAATTTTTGTTCGCAATTATTTAAAGAGAAAACTTCTTTGAGTATGAATTATTTAAGGCTATGTAAACAAATATAAAAAAACATTTACATGTGGAAAATTACACTATCTTTTTTGTTAATTTTACCCGTGCGGTTTTTACACGGTTTCATGACAAAGGAAGGCATTTTGGATTGTTTTCTGGACGTCCGACCCGGCCGGCGGTTAAAGAAATACTCAAACGCGTATGGCGGAGTTGGAGGTTTTGGTGGAGTTGAAGTGTCATTCATTTTTGGAGTTCAGTTCATATCTAAGTGTATTCATAAATTAATGTTTCTAGGTAAGTGTACGTTACTAGTGAGATAGAATGGGCCTGTATACCAAAATTTTCAGTGAATGCAGAAAAATAAAACCAAAATCACAAGATCACCGGTGTAAATTGGATGACAGAGGTATAATCATTTAAAAAAAAAAAAATGATGTCGTATGAATTGGATGACAGAGGTATATAATCATTTAAAAAAAAAAAAAATGATTTCGTATGATAGGCGATCGATGACGTCATCGCCTTATGTGGAAAAAAAACTATAAATGATTGTATCTCGCTTATTAATTATTTGATTTACAAACGGATTGCACTGACGGTTTGTGAATCTGCGTTTTATTTTTCTGCATTCACAGAAAATTTAAGTTTGCAAGCCCATTGTAGGAAATCGCCATATTCAGTTAAAAATCTTGAACGTGGTTAAGATGCAACAACAATTCGCACCATGAAACTGCACTTACTCAAAAAGTAGGGAAAATCACAATTTTTTTTTTTTAAATCGGTACTTTAACACCTTGACATAGGAAAAAGAAGAAAAAGAACACGTTTCTTAGACAGAAATAGGTAGGACGGAGTAAGCTATAACGTGGTATTACGACTTAGTGCAGTAAAGTTTTCATGGTACGAATGGTGATTTTGAATGAATTATGAATAAAAAGATATATTGTAAATACAAAAAAAAAATATTTTGTGGTACAAAACCGGTACCAAACCCTTTTACTTTGTACCCATTTCCAAGTGATTTTAATTGTTTTTTATTAGTTTTTTTTATAGTTCAATTTTTAGATTTGACAAATCTATATCTCTATGTTCATTTAACATTTCCATACCTCTTGTCATAGTATGGTTCACAATTGCGTCAGTTCTGCCATGAGGAATTTCAGAAATACGTGACGTCTGCCTCTGGAATATTTTTGTCGGCCACAAACAACTTATACCGTTCCAAGAGATAAGGGTAGTCAACGATATTGTTTGGGATCAAAAAGCCTTTGAGTCATCATACGTTATCTCTTCTAGATTCCAAACTTTGAGGAGAGCCCTCCTTAAGTAGATCCTCGTGATGCATACATTGTAGTTATGTCCTGTATATTCTCATGTAAATGTATATCAAGAATTAATATATATTTTTTCAATTTTATTTATATATTTCTTGTGATAATTTGCGCTCCATACTCCACAAGCATATTCTAGTTTAAAGCGCACCAGTCCAAAGTTGCTGAAAAAGTTGGGCTAGATAAAATAGACAAAACACTAATAATTATTGATATCCCAACAGAGACAGAGAAACCCTGGAAATGAATGTGAGTTATCTAGGCGATTACGGGCTTATGACCTGTCGTTGGTTGGGTTAAGTGGCCACTTGATGTACTACAACATTCCCCATACCGCCAATCATCTGATAACCATATATGACAAATTTTTGGAACCACTTTATATTGAACTCGTCTTCGTCATTCCGCATTACCGAAATTATCTATGCTGGGTGTCATCTGTTGAGAAAATTGTGAAGCTTTTTTTGGCAATCATTTTTATTAGTAAAGGTTGGGTTGGGTTTAACCCACATTCGTTTTCCAGAGTTTCTCTGTCTCTGTTGGGATATCAATAATATCTGATATCAGCCCAGCATGGGTATATCCAGTAATTTGTCTACAAGTATTTGTATACATTCAAAATATTGTTACACTAATAATAATTCATTTATTTGTTTATTCTACATTCCCATCCCCATGTGGAGGATACTATATTAACTGCTTTTTCAACAATAAAATTAATTTTCTATAATATTTTTCTAAAATTTGCTCCACCTGTCAAAACTGCATTTTCCATCATCATCATCACACCATGTCCGCTCGCTATGTGGAGCGTATGGATTCCACAAACTGCCTCCAGGCCAAGCGATCGGCCGCCAGCTCCCGTGCATCCACCCAAGTCAAGTCCACGTCCCGCAGCTCTGTCGCAAACTGCCGACGAATTGTCAACAGAGGACGACCAGGACGCCGAGAACTGATGCCTTGTAAAATAGGCAAGCATGGCTAAGGCTCTCAGGAGGCATACGTTGTATATTGTATATGGCTAGCCAGTCGAAACGCCTTCGCCGGATGACAGTAGATACCAAAGGTTGCTGTGTTCGTTGCCTCACCTCTGTGTTCTTTACAAAGTCAAACCACCACACACCTAATACGATTCTTAGACCCCTATTCTCAAAACTCACAAGTCTAATATTTTGGGCCCTAGTTAGGTGCCATGATTCGCAGCCATAGAGAAATACAGGTGTAATGCAGGCGTTATAAAGGCGGAATTTTGTTTTAAACCGAGTAAACATCCGATCTCCAGACAGCTTTCATACTGTTAATGCGGCGCCCGCTACTCCAAGCCGCACTCCCGCTTTTTTACACCACGAAATTAATAGTATAAAAATCTTCTTCTTTCTTTTCGGCCTTTTTTTAAAAAATATTTCCGTAAAATAAAATAATGCTTTCTCCTTTGTGGTTCGTATTTCAATTAAATTTTTAATTATCTCATTCAAATAGTATTGAGATACAGAAATGAAACATAGACGTACAAGTGAATGAGGGTAGCACCCCTTCCACATCCCCTTTCAACCCCCCTCCTCTACCTACCCCTCTTCTTGTGTTTGCATAGGAAGACGTTCCGTCCAATTAAGTAGCTATATTTATTCTCTCTCGTCTGGTGACCATTTCGTTTTTGCTAGCGTAGATAATTTGGAACTACAAGGATGTATAACTGTATTATTTTTAATAAAATTGTGAAAATGTTGGGTTATCAAAGGAATTTTTATATTTAAATCTGAAGACAGTTTACTGGTAATTTAAAACAGTTTAGTGATTAGCACTATAGCATAAAAATAGAGGCGAAAGTGTTTAAGACATAATATCTCTGGGTTGTCCTATTCTTACACATTAAAAGAAATATAAAAAACAAATTAAAACAGCGAATTCAATTTAAGCAAATACATACACCGTGTAACATAACTTGATGTACAAACGGGAAACCAGTGAATCTACGTCATATTTGGAGTCGATTTTGTAGTTAAAAAAATTATTTTTTTTAGTTTTCGAGAAAATTGAGTACGAAGGTAACTTTTTTTTTATAAATTTTGGCAAATTGTTATCAAATATCATTTATTTAGTCAAATTAATACTATGTATGGAGAAAAAAAAAAGAACCCTGCATTTTAACAAGAATTTGTGCAATTTTATTTAATCTATTAGAAGATTTTTCATTTTATTAGAACTAAGATTTAAAAGTCATATTACTAAATTACTCATCAAATATTATGAATATTCACCAGTATTCAGGTTGTAATACGAGTTTTGTTTCTCCATGTGGAAAAAAAAAAATACCTTAAAAAAAAAATTTTAAATTAAAAAAACGATAACTTATAAAAATTAAATGATTTTTGCACGCACAGCTACAAAAAAGTAAACAACATAATAAACAAAACTAAAACTTCAACTAATAAGTGAATTTTGTATGTGTAGGGGGGTGTATTTTAAACTACATCAAATTAGGTATGAACTTTTCCTATCAAACTTGAATTTCACCATAAAGAAACTGTTTTTATCACCACAGCCGACTTCTCATCGGAGAACAATCAATTCCAAAATGAAGAATTTCTTATCAAAAAATGCATGACATTTAAACTTTTGTTTTAATATTTAAATGAAGAGGCTGACATGCATAGAAACGAGTGGAGAGATGTTTTACAATTTTTTGTACTGCCTTATAGAACGTTGTGATTCTCAACCGACATGCAAGTCCAGTGGTGGAAGTGTAATTACAAATCGGATTTACTGTGAAATTGAGCCATTCCAATCTCGGTTTTCCGTTTCATTTGTTATCGTGGACAGACATTTTTCCTTTATTAATTCCACAATTGGCATCGAATTTACATCCAATTACTCGTCGTTAATTGAATTCAAACATAAACTGCAATCAGACACCGAAGTTCAAGATACAAGAGACATTTTATTGGGTAAAATCAAGTTACGATGGTTGTCACAATAGTATTGAAATTGGCCATAAAAAACGCGATGTCAGATTCTTGCATTGGATTTATTTGATTATTAATAATAAATATATTGCCTTATTCTGGTAATTATTCAATTTTTTTATACATTTGCAATATAATATTTTTCAGTGTTTTACAACGTTTTTTTAAGATGTACATTTTTGTTATTAATAATCATTGCTCTAGTGCTAAATTCCGGGAAGAAACTCCAGAACTACGGTTGTATGCAAGAATCGAATAATATAATACGATTAAGCGAGTTATGCAAATTAAGAAAACCGCAGAAAATTCTTCATTTACGCAATAAATAACGATTATTTTGCTTAACAATGAGGTGATCCCAAGGGGGGAATAAAAACAATAAAGGAATAAAGAAATAGTCGTGATTACTTTGTTAAGATCGCGAACCCTCCATAGAATTTAAAATGGCCCCTGGAAAAGTTTGGCCCCTCCGCAGGACGAATACCCTAAACACGGTAGGTGAAGGACGGCCCTTAGGTCCGGACTGGATTTTTTTTATCATATTTGTAGCTTTCTCAACTTATTGATGGCGAATTTACTAGAAAAAAATATAAAAATAGTTATCATTAGTACTATACTGCACTAAATCCTAATTTTTTGAAAATCAACTGATAGAGACCGCTACATTTCTGTCTAAGAAACGTGTTTTTGAAGTTATACTTCTTTGCGCCCGTTAGACACTTTGGGGTGGGATGTTGGTCGAGAAACCGCGTCACGCTGATTTTTAAGAGAAAATGGCGCCTAAGAGAAAATGGCGCCACAGTCACTGATGCTTGTATTGGTCTGACTTTGACAGTTGTCATTTCTTTTGTTTATTTACTTCTTACGCGTCATTTTAGCGAATTATCTTTTTAGAAAATACGCTATTGCAATGGCTTCGGTTTTTCTCCATGACTTAAAGATGAAAGAATGATTATAGAAGAAATAACTGATAATGATAATATAGGTGTATAATATAATAATGAAGTCACGTATAATATATTGAATATAAATATATTGAATAATATTGAAAAATGTCTTATAATTCATTTTATATATCCTGTCTGTTTGTGTGCGTGAGTGGTGTATGAGAATGGCCAAAGAAGTATAACTTCCACCGTGTGGTCCGACGCACACCGATTATTATGGTTTAATATTATACGATACCTCAAACCGACGCCGAAGCGTAAGACCGGTCATATTGCCTTCATATAGCATGACGTGTTGATGTACTCGTAAATGATCAAGATTCACTGCACTTGGTGTATCAATATTGTGTCCCATGCACCATTGGGTGCGGAGAAGGGAAAGTAGTAGAAATATAATTATTATTGTACCTTTTTATGGAACTCAAGAAATCGTCTTCAAGGATATTAAATTAATGAAATCATCATCATCACCAATTAATTTTCGCTCCCTGTGTGCGATCGGCAGCCAGTTACCCTGCACCCCTCCTAGTCAGTTTCACGTCCCGTAGCTCTGACGTGAACTGCTCTAAATTGTAAGCAGTGGACATATATGTCGCCAAAAACCCAAATTTTTTGTATGGGCATACAAGGCATACAAGGATTTTTTTTAATGCTTTAAACATCATGTATAGATAACACAGAGAACATCATAGTCTAAGCTTAAATCGAGAGGCGCACAGTTTACACCCGCGCTGTGCAAGCGGATTTCCTGCAAGGCATCGGACCCTCCGGAATTAAATACATTCAATGCCATAGCCATAATATGTAGGTTTATAAAAATTAAATAAAGGAATAAGTAGTACCTTTTCACTTTCGTTGCCAGAGCTTGCTGTGAATTGACAATAATTAATTAAGTGAGTAGGTATCATGCTTTCGAAATACTTAATTTAAGCCTGAATACTTCAAATATTTTATTAAATTAATTTATAAATCTACTATACTTCGAACAAGAAAGTTTAGTGAACTCGACTCATTTTTCTAAAATTATTAATATCCTTCCGGAGAAGCAGGTAGGCAGAAGGTCCAATTAAAAATCTCATTTCTTCAATTTTTAAAAGAAAATTAAACTGCTAGACTCCGCTTGTAAGAATTATAATGGCAAAATGAAAATAATACCAGAAATAAAGCTCACAGAATGAACTCTCAATGAAGATTTTTAATTTAAAAATTATTCAAAAGATTTTAAATGTCACGCACCATAAAAAGAGTTTTTATAATTTTTCAAGAGAATTTTTTCTATTCTGGATTGCATTATTTATGGATAAAAATAATTTTTACTCGTAAAACTTTGGTTAAACAGTTAATAAGTGGGGTCCAATATCGGCCGAACTACCCTTTCTAGGGACATGTCTATCTAATGTATTGCACTCCTAAAACGTGTCAGCGATAGTTGAGACGTAAACTGCCAACGGATTGGTCCGATCTGATGCTATGTAAAATGGGCAAGCAATGGCTGAGGCAAAAGAACATCCTTTTAAAAAAAAAAAATTGTTTAAATTTAACCACCCAACAGGCCAGGAGGCCCAATTACAGAGGGGAACAACGTCACAAACACCCAGGCTTGAGAAAAAACACTTTTTGTTTTTGTGTTCCCACCAGGAATCAAACCCGGAACCTCCGTATCGTGAGTCCAGCGTCTTAGCCATTACGCTACGGAGGTCGCCTTCTTGCGCGGCAGCTTTCTTGGCCTTTCTCGGCTTCTACATCTAGGCAGACTTGCATTGTAACTTCTTTTAGCCGTCCCTTCATCACTCATTCGCTCCACATGACCAAACCACATCGACAATAATACCTCATCATCATCTCAGCCCGTTGAGGTCCACTGCTGGACATAGGCCTCCCCCTGCCGTCTCCACTCCTCCCGATCCTGCGCCGTCCCCATCCACTGTCTTCCAGCAGATTTCCTGATGTCGTCCACCCATCTCATCGGTGGACGTCCTTGAGGCCTCTGGTTCCTCGGTCTCCACACCAGAACGCGTTTCGGCCCATTTCCACTTCAACCAAGCAATTCGCTCCACCACGTCGCAGACCTTTGTCTGGCGTCGGATCCAATCGTTCCTTTTTCGGTCTCTTAATGTTATTCCAAGCATAATCCTCTTCATGCTCCTCTGTGCAACTTGCAACTTATGGGAGGATTGCTTGGTCAGAGTCATTGTTTCCGCGCCATAAGTAAGGACGGGCAGAATGTCTTGAGTGAGTTGGGAATGGAGCTTCGGAATGTGGAATTTAGCTTTCCAAAAGCCACCCAAGAGAGATTTATCCTCCTATCCACCTCGCTGGTCTGATTGTCTCTGCCGATGGTGATTTTGTGACTAAGATAAACATAGTTGTCGATAATAATACCTGTATAAATTAAATAACCCTAAAACAAAAACAATATTGTCCCGATAAACTGCAGTTCTGCAGTGTGTCATCGAACTATCTTTAATTATTTTAACAATCTTCCTTTTTTCTTTAATTTAACATCATTATTACGATTTCAATAAATCTCTCAAACCGAAAAGAAGGTTGTCAATAAAAGCTTCCGTAGCGGCGATCCGTTAGGCCGTTCCGGGCGTTCGATTGGCCACTTGAGCCTTCCGTTGCTTCTTGTTGTTCGCCGTTACTCCCCGTTGTTAGCCGTTACGACGCTTTTAACGCTGTTAGAAAACACTTCCCCTAATGACCACTCCAACTTTCTTCGGGAAAAGCGCGCGCTAAATGAAAAACAATTGATCTCGGCTTTCGTTATTTTTACGCGATCGAAGAGCTTTGAGCTTTTAGATGGGCTTTACCCAGATATTTTTTTTTTACTAAAAAAACATTACTTTTGTATTGTAATCATAGATAAAATCAAGCACAATTTTAAAAGCATTTTAGATTATTGATTTAATGTCTTTATTTTAGTTTTTAAAGTACAATGCAAACAAGATGCTGTATGATGTATGCATTCATTTGGATACCAGTAGATGAAACTCGATTTTACACATTACGGGCTTGCATTTATTTACAGTAGTTGACATCTTAGAAGTTTGGAAGAGAATATGAATATCCACGCGTTTACATGGCTCAAAATGTTATTTACAATATTTCATTACAAGTAAACAATCATACAGAAGTCGTTTATCTGGGTTAATATGCCGTGTTTTTGAGTTTTGTGCTGGCAACACAGAAAAACGTTATTTGTGTCCTGAAAGCCATAAAAATATTTTTCTACACTCTTCTTTGTACAACTCCATATTCCTACGAATTGTTTATATTTTATTTATTTATTTATTAGTCTCGTAAAAACTAATTTACACTCCCATTTGAGTTACAGAACTCTGGGACAAATATTACAAAAATGGTATTTCGTTCAGATGGTCTTCCGTCGTCTATGAACTAGCAGTATTTTTTTGAGTTGTTGTTTTTATTTCCAATGTTTAAGGTATTTTTTTTAAGATTTAAATTCCAATTTTTATAATTTCTCGAAATTTTAAACCTTTTTTTTTTGTTACAGGTATGACCAAAAAAGTTTCTGGAATTCGGCCAACAGTAAACGAAGTCTCCAAAAAGAAGTTTTACATCTGTAAGTTCATTGAGATTATTTGAATGTGAAAAATCTGATAGGATCAATCTTTTTGATTTTTGATATTTCGTTGGGTAACTAATGGATTGTTAAATTGCATAACCTTCCAAAATCTGTCAGTTAAAACGCAGGTACATTTAAGTAATAGGTCACCTTAAAAATAAATGTATTATGTGTTACTAAAAGAGTTATGCTTCTATGATCACGTCTGATTTAATAAATGAGTTTATTTATTTGTTTATTTGCAAAATAAAAATAAGTTTTACATTATGTTATAACAATTCATCCAAACTGAGACCAATTATTATTATTAAATTGCTCAAAAAATTACATTGAATGTATCTAACATTTCATCTACGATCATGTTCATTTAAACTTTAGTTTTACCCATATTTTCTAATTTGTTAAATTGCAAACGAAAATATGCATTATTGTCTTAGGATTAGGAACCCTCACTCTAACCTCTGGGGGGCCGTTCTTAATTCATTTAATTAAGTTTAACCCCTCGCTGGGTGATCCGGGTAACTAACAATAAATAGGGGTCTACATAATCCAACACAACAGTGTAGATTAGCTTTACAGGATAATAATTATTATTTACCTAACTAAAACAATATTAGGTTGTGTGTTTACCCCACAGGTTAAACAAAGAAAATACGTAACGATTTGTAAATTTCCTCATTGCACTTAACATTATATTTGTCGTTTTTGACATATATATGAAATTTGCTTAGCCTCTATTATGGAATAAAGCGAAAAAACCTTTTTTAAGGCACTTTCTAAATATCTTCCAACTAAGCCATATAATGTCATTAACATTTCAAGGAAATTTTTCACTTGCAAATGTTAAGAAAAACAACAAACATGGCGTCCATGAACGCACACTGAGAGAATGGTGGTGGCTAGGACATGGGAAAGATTGAAAAATATATTTAATATGATACCTTGGCACTGTTATTGATATCCTTTTTATTCCAGTTACCTAAATGTTTACTAAAAACTCTATCTTTTCATATTTAGGACCTAGAACAATATCAATGTAAAGTAAAAAGACACAAAAACGTTTCCGTTATCCGATTATGAAAGAACGGCTAAAAAAGTGTATGGTGCGACTGTGCCTGAATGTAGAAATCGAGGAAGCCGAGAAAGACATGGCATGATCAAGTAAAACAAGTGCTTGAAAGTGGGCGTGTAAGAAGTCGGAATAATCGACGTGCGTGCATTAGAAGATGTATGAATGTGGAGGAAGCAAGAGAAGATGCTAGGACAGAGTGGTGTGGCGTTCTATCCTCTCTGCCTCCCCTCCTGGAGAAATGGCGTGACGGTTAGTTAGTTAGAAATATTTAAAAAGTCCGCATTAAAAACAATGCTGCTTTAATTTTTTGTAACCTAAAAAGAGATGAGTCATCAAAAACATTGAAAATGTTGAGTTTGTGTTTTTTTCTTGTGATAGATATTCGTAGCGATCTAGGAACGATTTTATACATTAAATTATTCAACTCATCTCAAACAAAATTATGTAATAATTAATAATGATTGACGTATCAAATGTGGTAATAATGTATATTAGTCTAAGCGATCTGCATTGAGGTATAAATGAATTTGCTTTCCTTAGTTTAGAGCATTTCCCTTCGATCTTCCCAAGAAGGGATGTCTGTACTACAGGGTAGCCACTAGACATAACCCCTAGAGATTGTAATGTGGCACTATTAATATTCTGACAGCAAGGTATAAATCGATGCTAGGCTAAATTGTATTCACAGATATATACACGATCTTTATCTGTCGGTTAAATCTTTAGATAAGCATTATCAAGAAAAGGTTTTTACGGTGGTTTAAAGGCGTTGATCCGAAACTGACCCAAAAATAAAGCATATTGTACATACCTAAATATAACCTAGATAAAGAACTATGTTTGGTTTTTAAACCATGATACCGAAATACTATAATTCTAATTATAATAAGATTACCATTTCAAAAATATATTTAATTACTTCCTTCATGGCCAGTGATATTTTTTAAATTGATACCAAAGATCAGAATGAGGAGATTACTTAAGGAGAAAAGAGATCAACACTTTTCTATTGTGTTTGCTGAGCATGTGATTCGCGGTAAATATCTATAAGATTTTTAAAACATGTTTTTTCAAAATTGCAGCAACGCTTTTTAAAATTGGAAAGGGTGTAATAATTTACAATGGATTAGGTACAAATAATGAAATTTTGGTCCATGTAAGCCTCCAGCCTATAGTGAAATTGATCGTTTCATTTGAGCATGTTATTCAGAATTTAGCTTAGATTCATTTCACGACTATGACTCAACTTGACTCAATAAATTAATGATTCCATATCTTATGAATTATTGGTCCTTGCGTACATTGAATGCAATAATTGCCCCATTAGCTTTCTATGCAGTAAACATTAGTACAAGGATACAGAACCCAGAATAGATACTTGTAAGTCAAACATTATTGCATCCGCCCCTCTGACATGGGGTCCGTTAATTGAATTTGTACCTTGATACTACAAAGCGCAGGGACAAAAGGCGAAGTTATTTCCTCCACCCTCACTAAGTATCCTCCAATTGTGCCTTTGCAAACTTTGGCATATGATTTTGAGCAATGTGTCCGTCGTTTTTGATAAATATATTATAACTTTGGATACTTCAAAGAACAGGAGGGGCTATCATTACAATTTCATTTTTGTGAAAAACCTGTAATTTGGTCTACTCTGTTTTTTTTTAATGTTATTATAATGTTTTTGACTGTTGGTTTAAATAAATAAATAAATAAAAGCTTATCTAAAAAGTTTTACTTTAGATTTCTGATATTCTTTAAATTTTATCACTTTAAAAGAAAACCATAAAATTTTTAAAGTAATTGAAAATAAAAAATATCTTCTATCATCATAATATTAAATCATTGCTTTTTTATTTTAAATGAAAACGGAATTATGGAATTATAGGCTGGGGAGGAGCTTATAGGACAAATTTAAAATCACTCTCCATTATTCAAAAAAAGATTGCAAAAATAATTCTTAAAAAGCCCAGAACCTACCCTTCAAAATTAGTATTTGAAGAATTTAATGTACCAACAATTGATGAAATTTTTAATAAAGTCTCTATCTTACAAACTTTTAAAGAAAAAACCACTGAAGTGCAAAATTCACGTGACTCTAGATTTCCTAATAATTTAATATTACACAGATGTAAAATAACAGCAGCGTTAAATCATTATACGTACGTGGGTAAAAAAAACTTTAATAAACTTCCGGAAAACTTAAAATCCATAAAAAAATATCAAATCTTTTAAATTAAATTAAAAAAACACATAAGACCTACCCCACCCTAAACTCCATACAGAGGAATATTTTTTTCATTTTGTTCATTTAATTTATGAAACTTACTCATATAAAAAATTAAAAATTGTAAAACGAACTCCCTCTCTAAACACAAGTATCCACTTTATTAGAGAGGTAGAAACGTTATGTCTAAATTTTTGTATATTACCAACATTATGTTTAAGTATATTATATTAAACTCCCGACCGGTTTCGAAACAACACGTGTCTTTTTATCAAGGGTACAAGAATGAATTCACGTGTTGTTTCGAAACCGGTCGGGAGTTTTAATAATAAAAATAAATAAAAAGTTAAAAACAAAGTGTTTTCATTTAAATACTTTATAATGAATAACTACAAAGTGAGTGCTTCTAACATAAATTTCACATTGCTTTTTCAATTCAAATATCCCTTCCCGATTACTTTTTTTAACTTATTCCAGCCTGTTTAAAATATCTTTCGGCAACTCATACATCTTTAATTCCTTTTATGGTGAAAATTGTTTTAAGTTGCTGTGAATTTCGGATTACAGCAGGATGAATGTCTTAAAATTTTTATTCTTTCCATTACTGGATCAAGACACAGATTACAAGCATATCTACATCGCAGTTGGGACGCGTATATTTCAAAGAGATTTTACAAATTACGCGGAAAATTTCGTCGCAAACTGCTCTGGATATGATCTGAACTCAACTGAAACTCAACTGTTCATCGTGGCTGATATTGAAACTCGATGGCTCTTTTATAAAAGTGACATCCTTCTAAACGTTTCGATGTACGGAATCTTGTAGACGAGTCCGCGCTATTCCAGAATGTTCGATACGGTTCCTTTCAACTTTCTACACGGAGGCGGAAAGCACCGATAGCTTCTTTAAAATTCTAACATTTTCTGGGTCTTATTATAGCTGATGAAATGAAAGGCTCGTAATGAAAACTGAATATAATAATTTGTCTGTTTGAGTCACAGGAGAACGCATTGGTGTAACTTGCAGGAGTAAAGTTTGGTCTCCCCAGAACAAGTAACTTTCGTTCGTGTAACTTCTCCGTAACAATCATACCTAAAACCACCAGAGCTACAGTGAAGCCATTGCGGGGTAATCACTGCCACTTTTCTCGGAAAATCAAAATCAGTCATAAATATTATTCTATACTCTTTTGAGATGTCTTTATAAATATTATTCTATACTCTTTATCATAATATAGTGCCATCAGTTAATGAAAACAAGAAATCAATATAAAAATCCATTAGGCATCGTGGCTAGTAATGCCAGCGAACGTTAGAAATTTAGATGTTTCTCAATGATATTCCGGATTTATTGACAGCCACAAATCTTCCTAATCACAAATCGTCATAAAAGCTATCTCCCAGCTGAAGTGGACATGTGGCACGCCAGAGTGAGGACCGATGGACATAACGCCTGCTTAACTGGAGACCTAGAGCTGCAAGGAGACAAGTAGGAGGACCGCCAAGATGAGGACAGACGATACAAAAAGTACTGCAGGCCAGGGCTTAACTCGAA
The DNA here is from genome assembly GCA_022494985.1 of Micrasema minimum. Classification (NCBI taxonomy): domain Eukaryota; kingdom Metazoa; phylum Arthropoda; class Insecta; order Trichoptera; family Brachycentridae; genus Micrasema; species Micrasema minimum. The sequence goes on along the minus strand of JAGVSP010001359.1, from coordinate 53,224 downwards.
GCCAGGACAAAAAGTAGTGGACCAACATCCAGCTCGAAGCCTAGGACAAAAAGCAGTGACATGAAGGGAAGCATGTCCATGGATGAACAATGGCTGATAAACATACATATGCTATTATCTTGAAAATGTACTAATTATAGACTGATGTTTTTCCGTAAATAAAAATAAAATATTTTTTTTTTTTTTAAATAAAGAAGAAGAAGAAAAGACAAATCTTCCGAAAAGTTATCACGTTTACTTAAAATTATTTTCAATGGCCGTTTTTTTACCTTTACCTTTCTACCAATTCTAGGAGGAGCATAGATAAGAACCATAGTATGATATATATTATAATTTTTTTTACTGAAGCATAGATTTAAAGCTGTAAAGCTGTTGATTTACAAAAAATAACATACGACTGTAGGTACTGAGAATTAAGTACGATGTAGGTACTTAATTCTAACTAGACATTTTCCGATATGTTTAGTTAACGCTAATAACTTAGTAAATAAATTTTCTTGTTCAATCAATCAGCCCCCAAAACAAAGAGAGACTTCCCCAAGGAACACATTCTTAATACATTATTTTCTTATTTCCGATTACGATAATAGCTATAATGTTCTAAGACTAACCTCTTTCTTTTAGTCTCGGGTTGGGTCGTCACTCTTCACTTCGTGGATCGGATGTTTGGGTAGTTACAGGCAGGGCTTCGGAGTCGGAGTCGGAAGCAAAATAGACTCTAGATCTAGAGTCTAGACTCTAGCATGTCTAAATTATACACAATTTTCAATTCAGGCTGTTCCAGACATCGAAAAAGGATTATTTCAATGGTTCCAGAGGCATAAGAAATTTTGGTGTTTTCAAAATGATATTTCGGATTGCTCAACAATCTTCTTTTTTATCATTTTTAAAATTTCAAGATAACTATAATGAATTCTGAGGAATTTGCGAACTAATTTTATTTTATTATCTTATTTTTCCATAAAAATAAATCATTACCAAGCAACCGTTTGCCGCGTTCTTGATCTCATGCAATAAGTACAAAATACAGTGAACCAATGCAGTGCTATGCACCATTAGGTGTGGATATACGTGTAATGTAGGTCTGCATATACGTGAAATGTAGGTGCTGCAGTACTGGCTATGTCGGGACAGGTCATCGAAAGGGTCGAGAGCTTCAAATACCTGGGAGCGTACATGACAGAAAACGGCAGAGTTCAGAAAGAACTGGGAGTGCGGCTTGGAGTAGCGGGCACCGCATTCAACAGTATGAAAGCTGTCTGGAGATCGGATATTTACTCGGTTAAAACAAAATTCCGCCTTTATAACTCCTGCATCACAGCTGTTCTTCTCTATGGCTGCGAATCGTGGCACCTAACTAGGGCCCAAGACAGCAGACTTCAGAGTTTTGAGAACAGGTGTCTTAGAAGAATTTTAGGTGTGCGGTGGTTTGACTTTGTAAGAAACACAGAGGTGAGGCAACGGACACAACAACCCTTGGTATCTACTGTCATCCGGCGAAGGCGTTTCGGCTGGCTAGGCCATATACTACGTATGCCTCCCTTGCCTATTTTACAAGGCATCAGGTTCTCGGCGTCCCGGTCGTCCACTGTTGACAATTCGTCGGCAGTTTGCGTCAGAGCTGCGGGACGTAGACTTGACTTGGGAGGATGCGCGGGAGCTGGCGGCCGATCGCTTGGCCTGGAGACAGTTTGTGGATTCCATATGCTCACATATAAGGAGCGGATATGGTATAATGAAATGAAAAATACGTGTAATGTAGGTTTTGCAGTACGTGTTTGATTTTTAAAAGTGTGCTAAAAAATTCGATAAAGTAATTCCAACTCGAACTAGATGAGTCGGAGTTCAGAGTCGCGATTTTGGCCATCTCCCAGCCCTGTTTGCAGGGTTGGCGGTAGGCTGTAGGTATCTCCATCCCTGAATCCCCCCGCCCTACCCAGCCCGCCCTAAAGTTTAGCTCGGTATAAAGGAGATTGGCAAACTTCCGTTATTATCTAATTGTCCGCTATTGGGAGTTCTATTGTCACGTTGGAAATTGCGGAAATTTACAAGAAAATTAATTATCTTTCTTGCCCAAAGTCGAGTTGGGCAATGGAGTAACGGATAGCGACCATTCTTCAATACTCCTCTTCAAACATTTCAGGATATACTTTGTATCCTTAAATGCCAAAGGGTACACCTATATTTTGAGATATACTGTAAGAAACACCCCCGTGTTTGATTTCCTTAAATAATAACTTATTTTGGTGTTAGGATTATTAAATTTGTGAACGCATTTGAGAATAAGCGGTACCCTAAAGTCCACTTTATACGGGACAGTTTACTGTGCAGTTTCTTGTTCAGAAAACTACACAGTTTCTTGTACCGTTTTCTGACCAATAAAAACTGCGCGAAAACTGTGTGAATTTTACCTTTACACGGCACAGTTTACTGTCTGTAGGCATGCGCAGAAACGTGACAGTCGGACCATACAATACACAGTCGGACTGCCATAAATGTTGCCATACTAATAATCTCTATCGTCGCCTATTTTTTCGATTTTTTGCAGATCTATCGATTTTGTGGAGATTTATCGAATCTACTGATGTACAACCGATTTACAGATTTTGATTTTAATTTTAATACATTTATTTTATGCAATTATAAGCGCAGATAAATTCAACATATAAATAACTTTAGCTTCTACCGATTTTACAGTTTGGCAACATTACTCATCTGTCAAATAGTCGTTATTCGATATTTTGAATTTCGATCTAGGATTTCAGTTCATATTATTTATTACATTTTATTCATATTCGCCATAGTAAAAGTTTATCAATGTTTATTTGTAATATTACCGATACTATTAATATTATTATACGTATTATACTGTCGTAATCGCCGCGGGTGATGCGCGCGCCGAAACTGTGTGAAAAAATGTGTGGAATTAGCGCACAGTGAGAATCTGACACTAGCACACAGTTTTTCATCCAGTTTTCGCTTTATACGGGACAGTTTTCAGCCTGCACAGGAAACTGTGTAGTAAACTGTCCCGTATATAGCGGGCTTAAGAATATAAGGAGTATAGAAGTGCAGGAAATCGACATAAGACCCATACTGAGTTAATATTTCACTATGGAAACTGTTTCATTGGTTGTCAACAAACTGTAAAGCCCACTTTACACGGGACAGACACTTGTGCAAATTGCAAACTGGCCCGTATAAAACGAAAGCTGTATGGAATATTGAGAGACCGACGCAACGTTTGGCTGACCTGACAATTAATGTTTTTTATGTAAACGTTTAAGTAGATATTGGTATATTGTATGATTTTAAAAACGTAAAAAACAAATAACATATTTACATTATTAGCTATGTAATTTTTTTAAAAATACGATAATAACTTACGAATGCGCTTAAAAATTACATGTATTTAGCGTATCTTTTTTGATAGATTGTACAATTTCGGAACAAGAAACTGTGCAGTTTTCTGTCGTTTAAAGTGCGCATAACAACAAGATGCTGCGTGTGTGCATCGAGTTTCTTAAATTTATCATTTTGACAGTGGTTGAAAAGATAACATAAATAGCCATTATATTGTGATGTGATGGTATTGGTATTGTATTGTATGTATTGATAAAGGAATACACGACTGTGACAATATTACGGGTTTATTATAATACAGGTATAACTGTCTACGCTCCTCCGAGCTCTAACTGGGAATGACGGGCGCACAGCAGACATACCATATACACACACACGTTCGTACATCTTCTGTCACCCTCACACACATTTCTCACATATATTTATTATTTATTTCATATTTAACTAAAACAGTGATAAAATGCACTGAATTTTTTTTTTAAACTCTTCTCACTGATTTACCTTGGCAAAACTGTTTGTAAGTTTCAAATACCTTAAGGTCACTGTTCTTATATTGAAAAGAATGATAATTTTGATAAGTAGATTTTTCTAACCCACGAATTAACACTTGGTCTTAATAAGAATAAACCCTTAAAGAAAATTCATAAATATACTGAAGAAAGCTTTCATAAATATTAAGCCTCAAACCTACTTTTGAGAAAAATAGTTCAAGAAAGAAAATGTATGTAGAATCAAATTCAGTCTCGACACTTTGCTGCCGCTCTAGTTGTTTTCCGTAAGTAATTTTTATGTTTATTAGCTTCGCGTGTGTCTGAAAATCCCTGAGACTGTCTGGCCTCAGACAGATATAATAAAGGAGAAGTCAACTTTGACATTGATAAATGACGATAACTTCATAGAAATAAACAAAAATATTAATAACCATTTATAATGTAGAAATTTTTATTATGAAGCTGATTTTATAAATTACAAATGCCTAAGTATCTACAAAAAAATGTATGTTTTTACATCTATACCTGTAAAACGGGGTCAATTTTTAACAACGTATTTTAAAAAAAAAATATAGATAACAATGTACTGAGAATAATTATATAAATAAAGTACATACTAGGAATTTCTACGTTCCTACTATTTTAAAATACGGTTTAAAAGGATTACGATAATTACGAATAAATAATTTAAAAAATTTGAAAAATATTTTGTAATCGAATGTACGTTGTGTCGATGTGTTTTTTATGTGTTTTTTTTTGTATTGATAACATTTTTTAAAAAGTTGCAAGTACCTAGTCATAACATGAAAATGGGTTCGATTCCTGTAAGTGGTCAACATGAAATATTTGTTTACAGACATGTGTTTTTCATATGTTAAACATTGGACTGGTACTAAAACGTAAGACTGATCATCTTCATGTAATAAAAATGATTAAGTATCACTGCACTTGGTGTACCGATGCAGTGCTCTATGCACCATTGGGTGCGGATAAGGGAAGTAAGTAAGAAAGTAAGTAATATCATAAAAATCACACCGTATAACCTAGTTTAAAATAGTAATTCCGTATCATATAACCATTCAATAAACATCCTTGGTTTTTTCGTATTATTGTTTTATGGTTTTATAACTTGCCAAAATTTTATTGCCTTCCATAACCAAGTCTCAAGTTCCCTTGTAAAATAAATTGCCGGGAAAATGGTACCAACTTGGTTTTCCTACACAACTATGTAATGTGTTATTTTGTATATATTTTGTTTATTTATTCTTTTACATTAAATAATAAATTATTAAGTGCACCGTGTCCCATGTCTCTTGGTACCTCTGTATTTTAACCTAATTTGACCCAATTTCTAAACATTTCCTCTTATCTTATCTTCCTTTCTTTGAGATATCTATGAGAACGAGAATACCATTTGTTAGATAACTTTTTGTTATCATAATGTCTACGATACATAAATTTATGATGACAGTAAATATATTAATAGTAAAATTTTCGACTAGTGTTCAAAACACGTGTCCAGATGTATCAGGATTATAAAAAAATTTCGATTTATATAGATCAACGTATTAAGATGATTTAGGTCCCAAAATAACTTAAAAATTAATAAAAAGAGGTTTTATTCGTTTTTTTTAATTTTATTTTTTATCTCTACAGAGATGAGGCAGAATTTTTTTAAAATTCAGGAATATGGATATTAGAGCGTTTACAGGGCTTATGACCTACCATTGGCTTACTAGTACTTAATTTAACTCGTCAGAAGAGTCTTAATTACAAAATAAAGTAATTTGCCAATAAAATACTTAACTTCAATATCAATGCATAGATGGAGCTTTCAACTCGCTGGTGGATGATTCTCGATTCGTAGCATTTATATACAAAATCAAAAATGTTACCTGGTGTGGATATTCGCTAATAAAGCGGAATGGGGAATGTTGTAGTACATAAAGTGATCACTTAACCCATCCAATGACAGGACATAAGCTCTGTAAACGCTCGAATATCTATATACCTGAATTTAAAAAAAATCTACATCATCTCTGTAGGGATATAAAATAAAAAATATATACCTACTCCCGTCTTGGGATAAAATCCAGAATTGTGTGCAAGTATTTGAACACACACAAAACGTTGGTTATATTTGTGATAAATAAATGTGCATTTTGAGAACAATGCCAATAATTTCAAGTGTATTTTTACATCACTACTTTCCATTTATTTATCTATTAGTCAATAATATTGAAACTAACGCCCTTTTGTTTAAAACCTTAAGATTAACCAAACCTTTACACTCTATTAAAAAACCAAACGATGATAAAACGTGGTGTGCTATTGAAACTGCTATGTAACATGCAAAAAGGAACGTTATCATAATATTTTTATTGCGTAATCTAACCTGTAAACACCAAAACAACATAACCTCACTTTTCGCTGCCAAATAATAATACGAAAATACGAAATACAATGCCGGCTTTCGAAATAACGTGTCTGTGTCTGATCAGAATCTTATAAGCACGTTTTTCGCCTGCGTTTATAATTCCGTCTCTCTTTTATCGCGCGGTGAATCAAGGTGCCCCTCGCTCTGACACAGTCTAGTGCGCACTAAAACGAGTCCGGTGGACGGGAATTTCGAAATTTTCATCAGTGTGAGAAAACGTTCGCGGGGGAGTGGTGTCTCGTCGCGCTGTCGAAAAAGTTCGGAATTTGAATTTGAAAGCTGACAGAATTCTATTCTTTATTTGAAAAACCAATTCTATGGTTAACGCACTCGTGTTCTATTGGTTAAAAAGTGAATAGAGTGAGTTAGAAAAGTGCTTATTAAATTGTTTTTTTTTTAATGTGTTGTTTATACCTCGCGGTGTAATTATTATTATTTGTTTTTTGTTTGTGGCATTGAATCAGTCTCAGTTACAAGAAAAGTAATTTTAAGTTTTTTGTGATTTATTTAAATCGACGAATGCATAATTTTTATCTTTGTTAGAAGTTAGTGTCATACTGAATATATCAATAATATTGTTATTTATTTAAATAACATCTGCGTTTCTTTATCTTTGTCGAAGTCACGTGTCTTTTGCTAATGAAAATAAAGTAGCGTGAATCATACATTTTTATATTCTTGTTTTGTGAGGAAAATTAATGCAATAAATGGATGCCGTTGAAAGGTAATAATATTGATAATTAGTACATGGTTTTTATAAACAATTAGAATTGTTATAGATAATGTAAATTAGGTTACTACAACAGTAATTGTAGTTATTTTAAAACATAAAATTAGGTTAGTAGAAAGTTACTATGTAGATTTAAAAAAAAGTAGGTATGTAGGTACTTTACACATAATATTATATAAAAATAAACTCACTGTTGGTAGGCATTATTTGTTGTTAAAGTATGAACAAGTTAGTTTTTATATCATCATCATCATCGTCATACCATATCCGCTCCCTATGTGGAGCATATGGAATCCACACACTGCCTCCAGGCCAAGCGATCGGCCGCCAGCTCCCGTGCATCCTCCCAAGTCAAGTCCACGTCCCGCAGCTCTGGCGCAAACTGCCGACGAATTGTCAACAGTGGACGACCAGGACGCCGAAAACCTGATGCCTTGTAAAATAGGCAAGCATGGTTAAGGCTCTCGGGAGGCATGCGTAGTAATAGATAATAGATTATCCAAAAACAATTTAACAACTTTTTGTAAAATAGTTAGTACTATTTATTATAGCGAAAATAGCAATAGATTATTCTTAGCCTAACCTAATTTATTTGCTGCCTAGTGACGTAAAAATGTGACTAATATTGGGACGCCTAACATAAAACTGCAAGAACATCTGTGAATATTGGGAAAGAATTCCTTGAAAATTGATATTCGTCATTGTTAACTTTTACCTTCGGATTTTCCTGTTATAACATGAAACAAATTGAAAACAAAACGATTTAAATATACTGCACTGGTGTGACTACTACCTATGCAGTGCCATATGCACCATTAGTTGCGGAAAAGGGTGAAGTAAAACAATTAATGCATTTATCACATCGACAATCAAATTTATTAAACGATTTATGATTTTGATTTTTTAACCGCCTTGGAGAGAGTACATAATATAAATATTATAGAGAGTAGATTTTTACATTTGAAACGGTCGTTGAGATTTCGATCTTCGCAAACAGGTAGGTACTTTCGTAACTTACTGTAAACTGAAGTAAAACTTAAAATGACAAAAAAAAAACTAAATATTGTACAGTAGAATACATAGGAAAGGCTACATTTCTAAACCTAAGTAGCCGTTAGTGAGTTTCTAATCATTGTTATTAAAAAATTACTTGGATAGAAAACTCTACGTCTACATGTAACTATCAAATATTATTATATCTATGATTTTCTCCCGACTGGTTGGATAAAATGCATTACTATAAGTGAGAGCTTTTAACAAATTTTATACCATCAAATAAATAAATAATTTATTATTTGCTTCCTTTATAACTATAAATAAACTACAATAGCCAACGTATTATTAGAAGTGTTTTGAAAACGCGTTTGAACTTTATATATATCGTTTATTTGCATTCATAAAAATTCTAATAAAAATGTATCGATTTGATGAAATCAAGTAAATCATATAAATTATATATATATTGACACAGGGACAGAGAAGCTCTGAAAACGAATATGTATAAGACTTACGACTTGTCATAGGCCGGGTAAGGTGGCCACTGTTATAACCCAGTATTTTTCTAGAATTATTAATTTGTAGGTACACATTCAAAATTATGATAAATTTAATTTTATAGTTTTTTAAAAAAACATTGGTAATTTAATAATTTAAGAAGCATCAAAATATGGAGTAACTAACTAACTAACCATCACGCCATTTCTCCGTAGGGGTAGGCAGATAGGATAGAACGCCATACCACGCTGTCCTGACAGACTTCCTTTGCTTTCTCTCTACATTCATACATCTTCTCATGCACATACGCCTATTATTCCGACTTTTCACATGACCGCTTTCAAGAACTTGAAGTACTTGGTCATGCCATGTCTTTCTCGGCTTCCGCGGCTTCTACATCCAGGCACACTTGCATTTAAACTTCATTTAGCCGTTCTTTCATCACTCATTAGCTCCACATGATCAAATCATCGTAAAAGCCCTTTCTTAATTTTGTCGATAATGCTTATCTCAGCCTTGCACTCTGCTCAAAATATGGAGTATATAAGTTATAAAATAATTTTGTGTTAAATCCAGAAACTTCAATTTTTACACGAAAATCATAACGTCATAATCATTATGACTATTATGATTTAAAGTGACAATTATTTCGCCTGGCCACTGATAAGTTGCGTCATTAGCTCATAATTCTATTCAAGGCGATACTGAAAATGCAATTTGTATCTATCTATTTTCTTCGAAACGCTTCATCATACGAATGCCATGACATTTTTATATAATCCTCTGTTATAAAAACGCATGTTTATCTATATTTTATCGAGAATAGATAAAACACCTAAAAACACGCTTATCTCCAAATTTTATCTTCCATTTACAGATTTATTGAATTCATGTTTGCTACTCGACCCCGCTTATAGTTTACATAATCTTTTATTTTTTTCTCTTATCGCAGCTAATGGTGCATTGGGCACTCAGGATCAGATGACCAAAAACACCGTCATCATTTCGTATTAGAGGACCGATCGCCAACGCACCTACATCGCAGATATGACGACAATATTACATTTCGATGATCGGTGCCCTGTAAACGTACATAAGTATGAATTCCACAAATCGCCTCCGAAGATCGGCCGCCAGTTTATGTGCGTTTACTCCCTAGTCAGGCCCACGTCTCGAGTTCTGATGTAAACTTCCGACGAAAACAAGAGACTTGAAATAGCGAGATTGTTAGTTCTAACGGCAACAGTAGTTATCACTCATTGAAACGCACTATGAATAGTATACTGCACTATGTTCTAATTTGTCGAAAATGAACTGAGATTAGCACTTTACAGTTCACATCGATTCCCACATTCCTGTTTAAAAAACGTGTTTCTATCTCATTCCTATGCCGAGATAATACATTTAAAAAAATCAAGTGGCCACTTAACCCAGCCAATGACACGTTATAAGCCCTGTAAACGCCTAGATATCCATATTCTCTTCCAAACTTCTCGTCTCTGTTGAGATGTCAAATTGTAATTATTAGCCCGTAATGGGAGAAATCCAGTTTTTGTCTACAAGTATTTGGACACACTCAAAATGTTGATTATAAAAATTAACTGGTAAAAGTTATAAGCATAACAGATTGAAGATTCATCTTTAGGCGTTTCTCTAGCAGTGATATAATTCGGTAAGAATCTCACTTGCAATCATAAAGGTTTCTGCTAAAACGCTTAGGAATTTTTTCAATGGATGACAGAGAGTGTTCACATGTGAAGCGTCGCGCCATTTTACTGTATATTGGCAGATATGGATATCAAATACTGGGTGAAATGGGGAATGTAGTAATACATCAAGTGGCCATTTAACCCAGCCAATGACAGGTCATAAGCCCTGTAAACGCCAATTCATATTCCCTTCCAAATTTCTCGTCTCTGTTGTGATGTCAAATTGAAAGCAAAATAAAATTTTTGCTTATATCTCAAAAATGTACTTATCCATTTTTTCATTTTACTGTAATTTTCATGGAAAATTTCGCCATATAAAAATAGTATGTTTGAATCGTACAGTATTTTGCTGGTTTTTACATTATTCTTACACAGTATAATGTCTGTTTATTCCAGCATTATATCAATTTTGCTCCCTTAAAAGCAATCTCCTGTAAAAATGTAAGATTTTTCATTGATGTATGATGTTTTTTGAGTTAGTGCAGTTTAGTATTCACGTTTCGAAAAGCTTAAAGATACCAGTAGTTTCTAAGTAGCCAACTTGACGAACCGAACTGGTGAAACAGGTTTTGTTGTTACGTGTTACCAATCCACCAACTCAAATGTATAATTTTAGTAAAATTACAGGCTTAGGGGCAATAATAGCTGGTTCCTTTTGTGTTTCAAAACTAATTTTAAATTGGATACAATCACTTTGTTCGATAACCGGGAATCGAATCAAGATTAGTTATTGTGGATATTAGTTTATGCACTCACCCCGACACACACTCACACATCCCTACACATGCAAAAGACACTTAATTGGTTTTATTTTGGTTATTCCTTTATTATGTTATACTGTATGTGTCCAAAATCAAAAATAAAATAAAATATTGTAGAAAGGGCAAATCAGACAAAACAGGAGAGCTAGCTATTTTTACCTCTCCGCCTTCCAATTTCCATTAAGTAAGCATGCGTAAGTAGTACGATTTTATCACAATTAAATAAATTTATTTGTTTGTTTTAAACATTCTCATGCTTTGTGAAATCGCATAAAAACGCTGTAAACCTACCAAGATACTTACTTGAAGATAACAGTGAAGGAACATTTTCCATACAAATACTTAAAGAAGTACAATGCTATGTCCCCATAGCAACCATTGTGATAATATCTGCTTAAAACTGAGAGCTGAGATTGGTTGGGGGTCTATCAGCTTCTAGTAAAAGCTATCAAGAACGCCGTATTCCCTTATATAATAGTTTTTAAACATCTTAAGATTGATCTCAATCCCACCATAACCGAATTACATTTTTTCCAACACGATTTCGATTATTTACTTTGCAAATGCGGCACCCGGCTTTTATTTACGTTCGAAATTCTAAATATTTTGAGTGGTGTAATGTGAAAAACTGGTTTTAAATTTCGAACAGAATGGTCGGAATTTTACCAACGAATGGCGGGAAACACCAAAATGCTTTTGAATGAGTCAAGATAAAAAACCGTTCGATTGTTGACCTTGCTCATAAAAGTGTAAACATAATCACTTAATAAAACAGGTTTGTTTCACTTGAACTTTTTTTTTGATTTTGATTTATTTACTTCACTTTGTGCTAAATCAATACTAAAATAGAAATTCCCGTGCAAAAATGGATAAAATGTGTTAAAAAGGGATAAAATCTGGATTTGATAAAATGTGGATAAAATGTGAATAAAATGCAAAACGCACTTATATACATATTCCAGATAAAAACCATACAAATTTGTGCGTTATGCATACCTACCAGAATGGATAATAGGCAATGTTTATCCATATTTTTTACACCTACCAGAATGGATAATAGGCAATGTTTATCCATATTTTTTTAACATTATTTACCTACTGACAAAAATTTATATGCCAAGTGAGGTAAAGGTATTAATAATACATAATAATACATTAAATATTTTCAATAACATGATACTACAACTACTTTCCCTTAGGTACTTAGGGCACTGCATTGGTACACCATTGTGTTTCTTGATCATTAATTATTACATGAAGTTAGGATGATCAGTCTTACGCTTTGGTACCAGTCCAAGGTATAACACACATTAAATGTTAATATGACATGTAGCTTTTTTTTTTATTTTCTTAATAAAATCTTACTAAAACTACTTTCCCTTATTATATTCCAATGGTGTTATAAAAACTCAATTTGGTACACCAATTCCAGTGTATTAATTGACATTTTATTGCACAATCAAAAAGACGTAGGAAAGACGATCAAAATTAACACACGCAATCTTAATCCTAAGTCATCATATCTGATTGGAAAACACATTTAAATACAGATCTTTAAGGGCTCTATGAAAATTGCACATTATCGATACATACATATTTTATCGAACCCGCGACCTCATGCACGGTAGTCAAATGCGCTAACACTATGCAACGAGGCGGACAAGTATATTTTTAATAGGCTTAATAATTATTTTTTAATACAACTATTCACATTATATCAGAATCGTATTAGAATGTATCAAATCAAGCTAAACAGCTAGACTAAGCTTAAAGTTATGTATCTATTCTAGGATTTGTTGCATCGCCGCGCCTATTCAAAACCGGTTATTGAATGCAATGAATGGACAAGTCGTTAAATTTAAGAGCTAATTGTTCATAATAGCTGTATTTCCTGTATTTATTAGTTTACACCGTTTTGGTCCGCGTTCGCGGGTTCGATTTCCGATGGGCGTCAATATGAAATATTTATTTAAATGTATATTTTTTACAAAAAAAAATTCTTATGTTATATACCTAAGACTGGCGCGACTCTTGAAGATAATCTTGCCTTCTTGTAACTGATCAAGATTTGCCACACTTGTGTATCAATGCAGTGCCTATGCACCATTGGGTGTGGATAAGGGAACGTAGTAGTAGTATTAAGTTACTCACTACGTATACAAATAAACTTTTGACTAATTTTTTGTACGAAAATTAATAAAAAGCGGGGGTTACCTTACAGTTTCAATGAAATAAAAATCCTACGCATTGATTTGCGTACTTAAAAGAAAGAATTTTACAATTAAAACATTATCAGGAAAGAACAAAAGATAGATAAATAATTGAAATTTGAAACTGCTGAAATTAATCTAAATTTTTAGAAGATAACCTTTTTAAGCAAACTTTCTTCTTCTTCATTGCTCCTATGTGGAGCATGTGGACATCACTAGATCCCTCCAGGAGACTCTATCACCAGCCAGCTCTCTCGCCTCCTCCCACGTCAGGCCCGCATCCATCAGCTCCGCCGAGTACATCCGTAGGATGGTCATCGCAAACTTGACAAACTGAATAACAAACAAACAATAATATGTAGATATTTTTATGTACTTATGAAAATAATATATTCATAAGTGCATGCGAAATTTGTTATATTGAAATATTTTATTTGTTCAGCCTTGCAAATAGTCTTACTTTTATTAAACATTTTTTTAGTATGTAGGTTTAATACCTACCTAGGTACTTTGTAATGTCGATTTGGTATTTCAGCAAAATGTCATTTTATTTGACCGCCCGGTGACGATAGTGCAACTCAATGATTGATTCCTTTTACTTCGTGTCTGTGATTTGTTTGTTTTGAATGTTGGTTTTGGTTGTTGGAGTCATACATTGCGACATGGTTTAACGAACAATGAACGGGCTCACATGGTATCTTGGTCGTTTCCGATATTTTCCCTATTATCAGCCAGCGATCGGCAAACAGCGATTTATGGCACTCAAATAAAAATAATGAATAAATTTAATAGTTATTATGATTATTCAGATAATAGTGAGTATTTACTTTTTGGTCTTTGTAATGTGAAACATTCTGTGTTAATAATAATAACAAATTTTAATTCGGTTCTTTGATTTTTTATTTTTTTTTTAAAAAAATTGATTGAAAAATAACAATATTTTTTTAAAATTTTTACGATGTCATGAATTTTCTAGCGCGGTTTGAAATAGCGCTTTTTCAAATCGCTCGCAAAATCCTCCATTTGGCGCGCATCGGTGTGACGTCACAGCAATCTGGGCGCTCACTTCGTAATGAATTTCGCGCCTTTCATGGTGGACGGGTTGACGTCTTAGCCAATAACGGGCGTTAAAAGTCACTCGTAATTTCTGTTTTAAAAAATAAATTTATAAATGAAAAAAAATAATTTAATCATTGTGTTTTATATCGAGGAATAGTAAAAATATACTTTAATATTTATAACGTTTTCTTTATTATTGCTATCGGGAAGAACCCTATGTTTGCAAATTTTTTACTCATCTCAAGTAAGCTTTACGATTTAAAATATTGCTTTCTTTAAGCTCCTAGCCATAAACTACAAACCTGATTGTTAAGATAACTAGAGCAACAATAAGAATTTACATGCAGTGATTATAAAACTATCTCAATTATTATGTTAGAAAGTTTTTTTGTGCAAATTTTTACCTCCAATATATTTATTAAAGATATTAAAAGAATTCAGGAAAAATAAGCTAGATTCCGCAGTAAAAAGAACTTCTCATAAATTCATTTTGAAATTTTGGAAGTATTCCCTAACAAAAAACTAATTTTTTTTAAAAAAAAAACTTATATTTTTTTTTGATATTTGAACAGTAGTATTCTTTTACCTATTTTTTAATTTTTTTTTCATCTAAATTATTTAGTACTATATTTTTTTACATCAACTAATATTATCCCATGTACATTATACAATTTTTTCTTATTTAGCTTTTCTTATAACATTATACACTTTTCAATTTTCTACACACATATTTTTTTTTAACCCTAAATAAATTTACATTTTGTTCATTTCTTATATCGTCTGGAATTTCCTCATACATTTTAATGCCCTTATGCATCAGACAATTCTGTGACATAGTTTTTTTTTATTTTTCTTACCTTATATTTTTTGAACGTCTTTATGAAAAAAAGTCATTTGTTTTTTAATTGTTTTGCAAATATCTTGAAATTATCACCTAAACAAATTTGTTAATTTCATTAGCAACACTGTATTTAATTCTTTGGTCTACACACAACATTCAAAAGTTTAATTATTTTTTTATGTTTGTTCTTCTACTGCACGTCAATATGATTCGATCAATATTATTAATCAATCGATATTATTTAAATAACGCTTTGTTTAAAGTTTTCCGACCCCTATAATAAGCTATACAATGAGGCAAAGTAACTGATATGTACACAACAAGCAAATGCATTAACCCACAAATAACTTGTATTTATTCAGCAAGTTGGTAATCAACACTCGACAAGCTAAGTGATGAAACCCAGCATATTTAATTACATCATTTTTATTCCCATGCGAACTTTATGCATTATTATATTACCAGCATCTTAATTTGTGCATTATATTTTTATTTTAAAAAATGCTGTCCTTAATTCTTATTTATTTGAAAAATATTGTGGTAAAATTTATGTGTATAAACCTTCGAACAGGATTTTCAGAGAAGTGAAATTCCATACTTGAAAAATACTACCGTGTCTTAAGTGTCTAGTTACGTTATCAATAGGCATCTACGTCATCACTAGGCCGCTAAGTTACGTTAGTCTAATGATATTTGGAACAAAACCTCACTTTGCCACACTTTGTTTATATTATGTTCCACGAAACCAGCTTTGATTTTTTTTTCGATTCTACGAAATAAAGAAAATAGTTCAAATACTAATTAAGTTAATAAATTTTCTTACACATAAATCAAAATATCATATTTTTTGGGTATAAGGTATATTTCTTTAAATCTTCTCGGAATCTTAATCAAAAATTGTTCGTCCACTGATAGGTACATATAAACATTGGTCCACTGCTTTTCTGTCCTGGCCTCGAGCTGCCATCTGGATCCTGCATTACTTTTTATGTCATCCGTCCATCTTCTTGGGGTCTTCCTACAGTCTCCTTGCAGCTCTAGGTCTCCTGTTCAGCAGGCGCTTCGTCCATGGTGTCTCATTCTGGCGTGCCACATGTCACCCATGTCCACTTCAGCTGGGAGATAGCTTTTCGCTTTTCTATGACTCTAGTCTGTCTTCTTATCTCCTCGTTAGGGACATGGTTTCTAAACTGATGCCGAGCATGCTTCGCTCCATTGCCCTTTGCGCTACACGGAATTTATTGGCCCGATTGGATAGTCAGTGTCAATGTCTCAGCCCCATAAGTCAGCACTGGAAGTATGCACAAGGTATATTTATCTGGCTAAAATCGTCCTCGGAATAAATAACAAAAAAAATAATTTAGTAGGTATTTACATAAACTTCAATTGCATTTTTGAAATCGGTGAGATAAATATGCATTATGGGGTTTTAAGGTTCAAAATGGGTCTAAAAGTGGATGTAAAATGATTAAAAAATATTATGTTACATGCAATATAGTTTACTGGTGTCTGACTTAGGTACCGGAGTCACCCGTTCGCTTCCCAGCTGACACATTTCGCGTTTATCGCGCACTTAAGAGCATACCACACCACGTGACTCGCGGCCGCTTTCCTATACAAACGTATTCCTCGATTTTCTCCCTGGAATCTAACATGAGAGCAATTATTTTTTCACACTTTTTAGATACCTTTCGACCGGATGCGTGTTTGTAACGTCTTATTTTTTAAATAATTTATTTATCGCCTTTACAAATAAAATATTTAAAAAATAATACGATGCAAACACGCATCTAGACGATATCTAAAATGTGTTAAAAAAAAGTAGTAAAAAAAAAAAATGTTGAATTCCAGGGATAAAATCGAGGAATATGTTTGTATTGGAAGCGACCGCGAGTCACGTGGTGAGGTATGCTTTTAATATTTTACATTACACCAGATATATATTGATGACGGTACATTACGGAACGTTTTTCAGATTTTTCATGCATAAATGGCATAAGCACCACGCATTCCTGTGGCACATACGCATGATCGCTTGTATATTTAGCGATACGATAGCGTTAAATCCTGGGTGCTCTGCGTCTACTCGTGTATTGGATGGCGGCCAGGAAGGCAGATATGCAGATAGGCAGATCGATAACGCACAGATGCTCGCTACCACTTCATTCTCATCCTATCTACACTCTCTTTATCGATACTGGCAATCCAGAACGCCAGCATACGTAACTACGAAATATCAACAGTATCGACGCTAGATTATGCAGAAAATACACGATAAAAACTTTTTTTAAATTTATGTCCTGTGCAAAAAGCGCTACATTTAATGCAATCGAGCGTATTTCCAAGTATTTGGTGATTTGGTCGTGTCTTGGAGACTCATTTATAATAATCGGCTAACTCATATAGCGCCATTTTTTGTGCAAAATCACCTCAAGCCGCCTTTGCTTTATATTAAATGTACTGTTCCCTAAGCCCAAACGGTAAAGATATAGAATCACAATCACTGTGTGCATTTTTTATCAAATCACTTGAGCTTCAGTTCTTGAACCTGGGGTAAAATTGGTCAGTTAGATAAGTGGATAGCACACCTGACCAACAGTCAGAAGGTTTCCGGTTTAATTCCTGGAGCGAACGATTTTTATTCAAATTATTTTTTTATTCACAGGAAAAAAACAGTTTTTTATTTATGAAAGAGTAGATACAAAAAAGATAAAGAGTAGATTAAAAAAACTATAGTTTTTCACAATTATACATTGGCAAAGTACCTAAGATAGAAAAAATAAATATAATAAAATATAATATAAATATATAAGACAAGAGATATGAGGGAAGGACAGAATGATAGGGATAGGAAAAAAGAAAGGAGAGGACTGTTAACACAATATAACTTTACAGTCTATAAGATTTCAAATAGTTTTAGTTTGAAGTTGGATAGTCCGATGTAAAAAATGTCAAGGTGGGTATAATATATTCATTGAATTTCGCACAACTTCGATATATAAAAGAATTTTTTGAATAATTAGTTATTTAATTATTAATATCAAATAATTAATTTTTTTTTTTTAATCATTAATATTTAATGAATGCTTATTGTAATTGTGATTCATTTTTATATTTATCTCGATTTGCTAAATAAAACGTATGTACTTATAGCATTTTTAACCATCGCTTAAAAATATAAAAAACAGTATTCTGTGAATGTTTTTCGAGTTTTACAACATTGTAAATATGCTGTCAATGTAGATTCCCACAATCAAGTAGCATATCAATTCATTATTAATGTTAATCGTTTCCTTTAAATACGTGTTTAGCAGGACGTTATAAACAACCTTTAGTACTACTCTTCTCTCAATTAATATCATCTTCTCGGCCTTAACTCTTAACTAGTACAGTCCGTTGGTTCTTACTACTTACTACCGCTCTAAATACGTGTGTAAATATATATTCATCTGCATATAACTACATGCGAGTAACAGGATCGTGCGATGACTATAATATCGGCACTTATCAAGTTGTTTAAGATGAACGTGATGCATAAAAGATGAATTAATCGGCCGTCAGTAGAGCGACAGTTCACCGATGGTTTTGGAGCATAACGGACGGTGCGTGTTCTCAGACGACGCACGTTTTGATAATAACATTTAATTTATATCTTTTTTATTAAGTAAAAATAAGTATTTGCCTAAGGTTAACTAAAATAGTTATATGTACATAGTATTTGCATTTGCGTAATTAACCAGATACCTATAAGTATAATTTTTTAGGCTTCATTGCGTGGAGAAAAACGGTAGATATGCGTAATTAAATATAGTTTAAAAACGGTTCTAACGGGATAGCTGTGATGCAGTAACATTTTGAGCTTTTGTAAGGTGCCAAGATTGACATCCTAGGAGCACTGGCACAAAGAATAGGGCAACAGTGATATAAGTACCTTAAATTTTATCGTTTTTTAAATAAATTATTAGGAATAAATTATGAGGTGGAAATGGGCCGGTCACATAGACAGAATGACGGACGACAAATGGACGAAACGCGTTCTGATGTGGAGACCGAGAAACCAGAGGCCTCAAGGGCGTCCACCGATGGGATGGGTGGACGACATCAGGAAGTCTGCTGGAAGACAGTGGATGGGGACGGCGCAGGATCGGGAGGAGTGGAGACGGCAGGGGGAGGCCTATGTCCAGCAGTGGACCTCAACGCCAACGGGCTGAAGTGATGATGATGATGATTATTAGGTATTGATAGGGTCAATATGAAATATTTATCTACATGTGATTTTCATATGATTTCATGTGTGATACCTTGAACTGGTTCTGAAGCGCAAGTCTGATCATCTTACCTTCATGTAATAAAATGATCAAGATACACTGCACTTGGTGTACCAATGCAGTGCCCTGTGCACCAGTGGGTTCGGATAAGGGAAAGTAGTAGCAATTGATAATTACGGATAATTTTTATCTAAAAAAACTGTGCTAGAAAGCAAGTAACTAAAGGAGATATTCAAACAAAACATGTATGAAAAAAGATTAAATCTTGTCCACTTATGATTCTATTAAAGAATAAATAATACGTGCTTACAGAAATTTGTTACAAGATGTTCTCATATAATATAATGAATCAATACCAAAAATTTACATATTCAATGAAATTTAAATAAAGCAATACCACCTCAATTGACCCAATCAGTTGAAAACTTAATTCGCTCTTATTTATACGTGGTGTTTTATTTTAAATGTTTGCATTGATTTTGAAAGTAATAAAAAAAAAAAGATTTTTTTTTACATCGGAATAAATCGGTGTGTCATGACAGAGTGGTGTGGCGTTCTATCCTCTCTACCTACCCCTTTTGAGAAAATGGCGTGATGGTTAGTTAGTTAATTAATATTAATTTATCTGGATAAAATCTGGGGAGAGACAATTACATTTTTTGTAAAAAAAGTTTGTCATGGCAAATATTGTTATAAAATATTTATTTTGCGGCTTGGGTAAGGGCCTACCGGAATTAAATTTTAACGTACAGTGCCCTTCAGGTAATTCCTTACAAAAATGGCGTCTAATAAATTGTTATGTACCTACTTATTTACATGATATTTTCATATCAATATGTCATGTGTGATACCTAGGACTGGCGCTGAAGCGTATGACTGATCATCTTACCTTCATGTAATAAAATTAGCAGCACTAGTGTATCAATGCAGTGCCATAATCACCATTGGTTGCTGATAAGGGAGAGTAGTAGTCGTAGTATATATTTATATTATAATAATATATTATTATTGAAGTTAAAACACTCTGTAGACATTTTCTTCAAATTGCTTACCTCGGTTTATATATCATTATTTACTAACGTATAATTATAATTTATTAGCCAAATCAACCCACCTTTCTAAACCGTTCAAGTGAAGTACGATCTAAATCATTCTCAGTAAAACTGCGTTGGTTGATTGGAAGATATTGCTTATTTGCGATAATAATTCCACCATTTTACGTTCTTATATATACATACAAATCATGACCGCCCACAACACACAAACATATCTGGCTTCTTGTGATATTTACACACAAAATATAAATATTCCTACAAAATTGGTTATCAAAGACCTCTGTAAAACGGTTATTCTATTATCTAGGACCTAGATTCTAGGTATTGCTTTTTACATGAAAAAAAAACTGAAAAAATATTATAATGTTACAATAGAATCACGGTAAAATTGTAAATACTAGTTCTATAATCTTAATTTAATAGGATGTCATACAATTTTTACGAAACTTTCTGCGTGATGTACCTACCTAGTGAATCTTAAAAAAAATTGAACAAATTGTAAAACATAAGTTATAAGGACAATTTGCATAGGTAAGTAATTATTTATTAAAAACATTTCCGTCATAATGTAACTTGTCAATCTATTTTTAAAATTGATGTTTTTTTTCTTGTTATGGGACTAATTCATTAAGTTCTTTGAATAATTCCACAGTCCAGTCGTTTCCGAGGCCATTAGTAGATATTATAATCTGACCGTGACTCTAACAATAAGACCTCACCTTGGCTCCAAAATCGTGCGACTAAAAATGCGCTATTATTTTTTCATCTTCCTTGAAATATCTGCACATCGGAGGTTTTCAAATATCAACGTCGATGAACACAGATATTTCAAGGACTTTTCCTCAGTTTTCTGTTTAAATTGTGTTTCTACCGAAATAAAAGAAACTCATGGAACATCTATAGTTAAACCACAGTTCTGCAACATGTTAAATCAATGGTTTTAGTTCTGTGATCTAAACTTATAGAATCCACGGGTAGTACAAATATGACTCTTTAAATGAAAACACTTTGTTTTTAACTAATTTTTTACTTTATTGTTAAAACTCCCGACCAAGACAAGAATGAATTCATTCTTGTATCCTTGATAAAGAGACACGTGTTGTTTCGAAACCGGTCGGGAGTTTAAATAATAAAATAAAAAAGTAGTTAAAAACAAAGTGTTTTCATTTAAATAGTTTATAATTATAATTAATAACTACATAGTGAGTGCTTCTAACATAAATTTCAAATATGACTCATTTATATCTACTACTTCTTACTACTACTTGTCCTTGTCTGCACCCAATGGTGCATAGGGCACTGCAATGGTACACCAAGTGCAGTGTATATGGATCATTTTATTACATGAAAGTATAAATATTAATATGAAAATCACATGTATGTTATCAAATATTTCATGTTGATCCCCTACGGGAATCGAACCCATCATCTACAATCTTTTATATCTACATATTCTTAACACCAAGTACATTTTTTTCGAATTTCACATTCATGAAATGAAAAGGCTATTATTATTCATTAACAGTAAAAAACTTTGTTGTGATATTTAATGCCACCAAACGTGAACTGGTAGCGAATGTATTTGATTCTTTTTAGTAGATAACGCTCCTTGATTTCATAATGCGATACTTATTACATCATTACTTTCAGAAAACCAAAAAAGTTACAAAATCAGATGTCATAAAATGAATACTGTAGAGTGTGTATAAGATACCATTAATTGCTGTATCAACGTGCCATCATTTACTAGTTTTTTAGAGTGCCAATTTATTATAACAATAAAACTCAGGTTTATATTGAAAGCAATCTATAGTATGATTCGTATCGGATACTATAGATTGCCAACTTGTTAACACTAAGAGTCAGAACAAGTTTTTATTGATTTTACTATGTTACTTAATGTAAGCAATAAACAAATTCATTTTTATTTATGTTGTAATCATATCAGTTAAGATCCGCCTTGAGTTCGATGATGAACTCGAAGGTTAAAGAATGAACGTACACATATTTAATGAACTGAATAAAAAAGATTTGTTTCGACGTTATAATGAATATTTTGTAGAAACAAATTTTTTTTACTGTAAATTTTTTCAGAATTATTTTGGGCGCTGAACGCAAATACCTACACGTATTTAATATAAATTTCAAAAAAAAAAAAAAAGGTTCTCTTTATTCATTTGTTATTTTAACACACTAAATAAAAAATTTATTCACATCCACATGCGCCTTTATTTTTAAAAAAGTTTCTGAGTTTGCATAGAAAAAAAAAAATTGCGCTTATGTACCCCGTACCGCAATTTTTTTTCAAACATATAGATATTGAATTTATCACTTTGGTGTTTGGTTGGTCAGTGCCTTAACGGAACACAGATGGATGAAATATTTAGTCTGACCTTTGATATTCACAGCTTCATACGGAGTCATTAACGGGTTATATAAGAATATTTTTAACAGGCATTTCCTTTCAAACTGGACAGATGTCTGAAACCACAAGTTAGACGCTTCGCATACCTCAAGATGTTTTTGCTCTGTGGGTCAAAATAAATACCCACTTATATTAATTTAATTTAACCGAAAGTTAATTAAAATGATAGTCAAAGTGGTTTAACAGTATTTAAAAGTGGTAGATAATAAACGTTTAATAGTTTAATGTATTCGTTTTATACACGTTCCCAGACAGCTTTTACTTTTTAAAATAGTTTAAGGTAAGGGCGTAAAAACATACTTGGATTTTCGTATTAATTGGATAATTTATATATCGTGATATAACAACATTCGGTAACTGTACAAAAAAATTAAGGAGCTCGATTTAAACACGTCCTGCAGCTACCAAGCGCATAGATGGTTGTAGTAATTTCTAGCCCAGTTAAAATTTAATTTAAAGAGGAACAAGCAAAAAATATATTACATGTGGATAATGGACTAGATTCAATGTATGCTTTGTTTGTTTTCAACCTTAAATATTTACAAACACGTGAGTATTTTTTTTAAACATGAATTTGATAGCGTTTTATTAAATTTTTGCTTTTCTCTGACAGTTAAGTGATTAGAGTAAATACCTATGTTTCAAAAATGTAGTTACCTTACCAAAAGTAAATAGTGGTACACTTTTCAACGTATTTAGTTTTTATAGGCAATCGCTTTAAAATGATAAATAAAAGGAATCTTGGTGACCAATGATTTTTTGCGACACGTCCAGACTAAATAACGTCGTTGACGAGTGTATTTTTTTATGTAAACTTATTATGTAAATGTAAGTTTTTTGTTAGTTTAAGCTTTTTTATCAGTGGTAATGCATCAATTAATGTTTTAAGGTTTTGAGAGCGTACATCATTATTACTTCCTTTAATATATGTTACATATTTTAATGTAAATGTTTTTTTATTAAGTCAATTTTGTAAATATATATGCTATACTTAGTGTTTTGTTAAGCTGAACCTGATGACTTATCGTGACTCAGCTTATTCTACATGTATAATGTATTTGCATTAATATTATTATATTTTTTTCTGCTTTAAGTACTTACTATCGTGTACTGTCATATTTTTATTTAAAGAGTTTCCCTATCTTATAAAAAAGTGTCGATTTCAATGCGCGAACAATTTTAAAAATGGTCATCACCATTATTATCAATTAATTAGTACTTTTTTTCGTAAATGTGCCCATTACTAGAAATGACATCAATGGGGAGTTTTATTCAAAACGAAAGCGAGTTATTTGAATTTGAATGTTAAAAAGTTTATTAGTATAGACCGCCATTTTATGTCTAGGGCTTATTAAGACTAACTTTTATAGCATTATGTGCCTTATGAAGCGTAATAAATGCTCGAATGACTTGCACTATGCGATTTAAATTCCCTTGGCTGATTTCTCTTAACTTCTAGAAATTTGTATTCATAGACTGTCATATAGAAGGCATGTTAACTCTACGTATAACTACATAGGTAGGTACCTATACTAAGAACATCGACTATGTTTTTCATATTCACCAAGTAATCGCCATTTATGTAAATAATACAGAGAAGGTTTATTTTACAACACTTTTTTCATATATTTTCAATGTTGTAATACATCAAGTGTGCACTTAAGCCAGTTAATAACAGGTCATAAACCCTGTAAACGCCTAGATATCCATATTCTTTTCCAGAGTTTCTTTGCCTCTGTTCTTCGTTGAGATAAAAAATAACCTTCATTTTGATCACATCTTGATTAGCTACCACTTTTGAATGCAATTTCAACATGGTGGTAAAGAGTTCAATCATGGTACATAGTATTGGGTGTACCAATGCAGTCCTTATGCACCATGAGGTGGTGATCAAAAGTAGAAAGTAGCCATAAAATACACGGTGTAACAAAAACTCGATGTACAAGCGGGAAACCAGTGAATCTACGTCATATACGTATTTGGAGTCGATTTTTAGATTTTTTTTTGACCTATAGTTTTCGAGAATATTGAGTACGAGGTTAATTTTTTTTGCAAATATAATTTATTTGGTCAAATTAATTTGACATCTATCAAAATAAAAAACCACTTTTTAATAAGGATTTGTGCAATTTTACTTAATCTGCCATCCTTATGATAGCTTTTATGAGAAGCAAACAAATTGTTTTTTTCAAGCTCATATTAAAAAGTCATACTACACATTCGACTCCAAATATGATGTAGATTCACCAGTTTTCGGGTTGTACTACGAGTTTTGTTACTCCATGTATATTTATAAGAAATTAGATAAATAAATGTAATATTTCAATTTTTTCAAACAATTATTTAAGCAACATTTTAAAAATGAATACAAATACCTAACAACATAAAAAAAATTAACAACATTTTTTTAACGTATATGAATACTTGTAGACAAATTACTGGATTATATCCATGCTGGGCTGATATCAGATATAATTGATATCCCAACAGAGACAGAGAAACTCTGGAAACGAATGTGGGTTATCTAGGCGTTTACAGGGCTTATGACCTGTCATTGGCTGGGTTAAGTGGCCACTTGACGAACTACAACATTCCCCATTCCGCTTATCATTATTTAAGCTTTTACAAGAGTTTTGATAACTTTGTCTGTTATTGTAGATAAAATAAAATATTAATTCTTCTATACGGGATTCTTAATAATTTATTTCTGTTACTTTTCTCTTAAATTTATGTGCTTTTAAAATAATTCATTATCAAACAAGCTATGTTAATATTAACAGATAATACCTTTCATTTATTACGTATTTAAAATCGTGATAACCATACAGTTTATACACCTCGGCTCATTTACATGGCCGCGTGGTTATCAGATCGGCTGGTTGACGCCTCCGCTGCGGTTCCAGGTTCGACACCCACGCGTTTACATCGTGGCTCAGTGGCTCACAGTACCAGAGCAAGTTAAAAGACCGGTGAATCAAACTGCAGAATCCGTTGTGAAACTGTAGAAATATCTCACTGCTGATATTTTAACTCTGACCTCTTAATTTTAAATAACGATTTCATTTTCGACTCCAAAAGCCTAAAATTGCTACCGACTCTCCAACGCAGCCCTGATTTTGGAAAAAATTATAAATAAGACGATACAAACACGCATCTGGTCGATATCTAAAATGTGTGCAAAAAACTTTTTGTTGTCTGTAAAGTCGGTTTACGGACGATAATTTTAACGTCATAAGAAAACATTGACGAAAAATAGCATACTTTTATAAATTGAATTGAATTATTTTTACTGAATTATCATTATTTTGTATTAAACAAAGCAGGAGTTAATTGAAAATGACAATTTTTTTTCCATAAATTATCATTTTTTTGCACTAGTTATTTTCAAATATTTGTTTACTTAAATTATGCAAATTAATTACAAGTAACAATGTGCTATTAACAATTTATTTAAAACTTATATACATATGATGATATGATGTTTAAGATCCTCCAACCTGTGTAATTTTGTGAAGGATAGGACGTTCTACTCGGACGCATTGGGCGATGGAGGGGAAGAGAGATAGATGCGTCACAAACCGAACGCTTAGGCCGATCGGCTCAGGCGGAACGTGACAATAAGTCATGCTTTTTCGTGTGTGCAGCCGGCGTTCATCAATTTATTAGACGTTATCACGTCAAAAATCATTGATCTAATGTTAAATTCCAGGGAGAGAATCGAGGAATACGTTTGCATGGGAAAGCGGCCGCGAGTCACGTGGTAGAATATGCTCTTAAGACCATCTTTCACAACTCCACTTTCAAGTATAGTACTCGCATTTTATCGTGGCAGTTATTTTTTTGGAAAATTCAAACTATGAAGACGATAAATTATCAAGCATAGCATGATAATACCAAATACCAAGTCGTGCATAAATCGGTGATACGTTACACGTACGTTGATCACTGTAGATCCATTATTTATACCGTATCTCGCATTCGCCATCTTGCCATTGTACAAGGCGGAGATACCACTAACAATGTAGAAAAAATAAATAAAATACAATGTGCCTTGTATAGCGTTTATATAGATATACTCAATTCAGAGGTACCCAGCAGTAGCAATATTCAAAACAATGTTATTTTAAGCATAACTAATTTACTATTACAATATCTGAACAAACGGTAAAAATTAAGCTTGCTACATTCATTACTAGTGTGCAGTTAGAACACCGATACAAAAATATTTTTTTATATTTTTTTTCATTTGATTTATTTGGGATTTTTACAGCTTTAACAATGCAATATACAATAACAAGTAATAAATCTGCAGCCAATTACAAAAAATCCATCGATAATGTTATTCTTATTATGATAATTAGTTATGAATGAAAGTAATGTTTGTGGTTAGGGTGTGTATGTATGTATTTTTAACTTCTTCTTTTGAGCTCAGATACTTACTTTCCCTTATCCGCAAAAAATGTATAAGGCACTGGTACACAAAGTGCAGTGAATCTTGATCATTTGTTGCATGAAAGCAGGATCAGTCATGCGCTTAGCGCCAGCTCGAGATATCAAAATAAGAATAATAATTATATTTATTAGAAAAAAACACAGTGAAAATACATAATGTATAAAATAATAATAATTAAATAATTTTTATAGCTGTCACTTTTCCCCTTACCACTTGAACACATTGGTTTAACGACAAATTTCTACATAATTTCAATTCACCTACTGCATTCAAGAGATGAATGAAGTATATATATCTATTTTTCTATCGTAGCGTAACGCATTGGAGATATTCTGGTCACTGAGTATGGAGTCTGAATATTTGCGTTTTTTTAACTTTTCCGCTCAAATACGTCACGTGTAACACTAAATTACGACTAATGAAGGCAATTATTTGGAAGATAAGTTCTCTACCTTAGGACCAAACATCGTCATGTTCAAAAAGTAATATCAACCTCTGAATGTGTGATGTATTTTTCTGTTGATAAGGCCATCGCGTATTTTTTAAAATAGCGGACAGCAAAATGGCTGTCGCACATTACTGGCGGGAAATTTACGTGAACTTGTTTCAGCGGCTACTTCAAAGTTTATTATTTCTAAACTGTTTCAATGAAGCAGTATTTAGTCAATCACGCGATGTCTAGCAGCAGCGCAAAAATACCCAGATCATTTTCATGTAATTGTATCTATTGCCTACGATTTTAATCGATTTTGTTTATAATTGCCCAGACAGTCAATACAATTATTGAGAATTCAACCATTACGTGAGTAATAAAATGATTACAAAATGGCGCAGTTTAATTATTTATTTAGTTTTATTTATTACCGAGTTTATCGGTTTGTAATTTAAAAATTATGTTTCAAATTATTATTCATTCAGCAGTTCTTACAATGCAAGAATAAACGACCTAAATTTAAAATCTAATTGGAAGAAAATAGCATACTCGTACATAAATATTGTCCTATATATATTAATAGAGAATATTACATTAAGGTCAACATTTCAGAATTGAGAGGAGACTAGGTATTACTACTTTCCTTTCCTAATAGTGCATAAGGCACTGCATTGGTACATCTAGATTAGTGAATCTTAATAATTTTTTACATGAAGATAAGATAAACAGATATTATTGATATCCCAACAGAGACAGAAAAACTCTGGAAACGAATGTAGGTTATCTAGGCGTTTACAGGGCTTATGACCTGTCATTGGCTGGGTTAAGTGGCCACTTGACGTACTACAACATTCCTTCATTCCGCCCTCCAGAGTTTATCTGTCTCTGTTGGGGATATAATATCTGATATCAGCCCAGCATGGGTATAATCCAGTAATTTGTCTACAAGTATTTGTATTCATTTTTAAAATGTTGTTAAAAATAAGATAAACAGTCTAACGCATAGGTTCCCAAAGTGGCCCACCTGGCCCCCCAGGGGGCCCAGGAGAGATCTGAGGGGGCCTTCTCTGGCCCTGGGGGAGTAGGGGAGCCCTGGGAAGCAATCAGGGGGCCATGAGGTGCTCAAATGTATGACCTTATAGAATTTTATATCTGTTATTACAGGATGTTCATACGTAAAATAAATATTATCTATGATTTTGTGATGTTTCAAATTATATGCGTACACATGTAGTTCATGAATCGACCGCTATGGGCCTATGATAGTTGATTTACATTGTCGTCGCGTATCTTATTTATGGCACTATAATTAAATGTATAAAAAATAAGTACCTACACTACATTTTTTTGTTTTATTAAATTTTAAAAAGGCAAATTTCCATGGGGGACTTGTGTTATTTTGTGTCTGAAAGGGGGGGGCCATGGGTCAAATGAGTTTGGGAACCTATTGTCTAACGCTTCAATGTCTGTTCATGAAATATTTTTTTATTTTTTTTTATTTTTAAAAGTATTTCATGTTGACCCCGCGGAAATCATGAATGGTAGCCCAACGCACTAACCACTTCACCACGAGGCAGACATTTTAAACATTTGAAGTCGTGTTGTAATTCTAAAAATCCTATTATGATATAATAACACAGGTGGGTACTTGCACATATACGTATTGTGATTATTGTGTAAGTCTTTATTATAGTTTTGGCCGTTCGGTTTTTTACGAACGTAGTTTACGTGAAAATAAAAAGTCGTATCAATCAGTACTAGTCACGACTGCTCTATACATTTTTAGTTTAACAACTCATTCAAAGTATTCTATGTATAGTAGGCTATGTCTATAGCTCCACCATGCATAATCGAATATCTCGAATATGTTTTGCCTTTCTTTACGAAAATCTTAGATAAAATCATAGATTTTCGTATCATGTGGTTAATAATAATTATTGCAGATCTTATAAAAAAATTTTTTTGATAAAACTATGTATGATAGGTGCACTAATGTTGAAATTAGAGCAGAATGCAAGGCTGAGATAAGCATTATCAACAAAATTAAGAAAGGTCTTTTACGTTGGTTCGGTCATGTAGAGCGAATGGATGATGAAAGAACGGCTAAAAAAATATATGATGCGACTGTGCCTGGATGTAGAAGTCGAGGAAGGCCGAAAAAGACATGGCATGATCAAGTAAAACAAGTGCTTGAAAGTGGGCATGTAAGAAGTCGGAATAATCGACGTGCGTGCATGAGAAGATGTATGAATGTGGAGGAAGCAAGAGAAGCATGCCAGGACAGAGTGGTGTGGCGTTCTATCCTCTCTGCCTACCCGTTTCGGGGAAATGGCGTGATGGTTAGTTAGTTAGTTAGTTAGTTCATCTTATATGAAATCTAGAACTCGAAATTAAACCTGATCACAATTTTTCCTGAAAATGACGCTTTAAATTATATTGGTTACACAAACATTACACTACCTACACTAAAAAATACATTAAAGAAACATCCAGCGACCTAATTTCTCTCTTGAATATTAACTTCCACTCCCTATTCCCATCCTTTTTCCTTTCCTTCATAAAAAAATTGTACCTAAGTATGTACAATGTACATAATATTACGTAGATTCACTAGCTTCCCCGCTTGTACATCGAGTTTTGTTACACCATGTATAAACTTACGATAGAATTTTTATCTTATAGCATCTATCTCTGAAGATAGCAGGTTTCACTTTACGTAAACGATAAAGGAAAAAGTTACTAAGTGACATAATAGCAAAGGAAAATGATACCACGTGACAATTAGTATCATTTTCCTTTGCCAATATGATGTCGCTTAGTGACTTTTTTCTTTCCACCGTCGATATATATTTTCGGGCTTTGTTATTGGTTTAAAATCATGGGTTTATCCATAGAGCAGAGTAAAAAATGCAGATTGGACATTCGCGGATGTGATCCGGCAACCCACGTCTTCCATAAAGGGAAACTTGATCTGACATCCGACCAGCAACCTACCAAAATAAAATATTCAATTCCCATAGAATGACTCAATCTAAGGACTAGGTAGAATTATGTAGATAAAATCGATAGTCTAATTAATCATATAATTATCTTTTTTGTTGCTTTTTTAAATCTTTTTTGCTTTCTATTTCATTTGTTTTGTGTACATTAATTATGTATTTTTTTATATGAACCTTAAAGCTTGAAGGCTTTAAATTAAGGCTTGAATAGAATATACAACCTATGTAAATTCTTTGGAACCGTAGTTAGTACATAAACTTCAAACACATCTTTCTAAAAGAAATTTCAACCACATAGATAATTTCAAACAGTATATTTTTTTTTTTTTACCTGGAATCGCTTCGTAAATTGAATCATATTGCACATTAAATATGAATAAAGCCGGATAATAAAGCCAAAGTTGTAAAATACGAGTATAATATTCTATAAACGATTATATTAGCAATCAAATAATTCAACTGTCATATTCGATAACTTATCATTAATCGTTTTGTTATGTAAGCTTGTCGGAAGTCTTGTGTTAAAATAATTAACATTTATTAATTAGGCAGTTTTCCCGTTACTAAAACACAAGTATTTATCATATCTGCTGTCAACCGTCATGCGCTAATGTCTCTGTCATTGTCTGCCATTTTAGATTTCGAATTGCTGACCAATGGCCGCGCCGCGAATGGTTTGAATTTGGAATCAACTGTCAAATTGTTACTTGATTCTAAGAAACCGCGGGATGTGTAAATTATTTCTAAGTAAGAATTTAAGTGATCAAGAAGCTCTGGACTTGGTATTCCAATGCAGTGCCCTATGCACCATTAAATGCGGATAAGGGAAAGTGAGCGAGTGGGTGAATTACAGTTTTAATTAGGTATGAAATTCAATATTTGGCTTTTAAATTTGAAAATATCGGTCAGAAATAAAGCAAATTTTTATCAATTAAAAAAAAGGTAACTGACGCCTATACTGATTACGTATTTGAATTAGATTTTTAAATATGTGCAATCGTATGCCCCGAATAAAATCAATCACAAATTCCGTGTCATTTTTGCAGTGGTTTTTAGATTTTGTTTTAGATATCTTTGTTTTGTTCCACTATCTTTGAAAACAGTGGCAGAATCCCCGTTGCAGCTTTTTCTGGTAGATATGTGTCACGTCATTGATAGGTAAAGAGTATTGCTGCAGACGTGTGATAAGATACTGAGTACATGTGTGTGTGTGTGTGTCGGTGAACGTACTTCGTCAAGGTCGTGCACCTTTTATAGTGAACGTTCTCGGAGCACATTCCAGCAAAATATTTGTAAACAGATTTAAAAGTGCCTTAAATGTGACATACTACAAACTACATATTCGTTGTAACTGCAGCAGTAGCACAACGGCCTTAAATAAAATGATTATGTAGAAAATAGTTAGGTACCAATTATTTTATTTGAAAGGTTCTGTTTTCAATTTTAAAAAACGTCAAAACTGGAAAAATCAACATGTTTTTTTTTGTTTCTAGATAAATTATTCGGTTGTGTTGTGCCTTTACAAATAATTTATTTTTTTTACGCTAAGCTTATCGCCGCAAAAATGGATCTACTCAAAGCAATAACATCAACTAAAACGATACAGGCTGGGAAATACAGAACGTCTAAATTAAAATCGTATAAATTGACGACCGTGCCCAAAAAATACTACGTCTATTTGACCCTCATGCATCTGGCTATTATCATGTGCGTCCTTTCCCTTATTTACACCTGTACAAGACTGAGTTATCTGCTAAATAACTCCATGGTGATGATTTATTGCTTTTGCGGGATCATCGCCGTTTTTGAAATATATATCATCATCAATCCCGAAGACGTTGTTAACATCAGTCGTTCTGTCAAATGGCAAGCTTTCGTGGTCGGCAGTTTCTCCTGCATAGGGGTAATCATTGCTCTCAGGTTTACTTTAAATCCATCTTATTACTTTGTCAAGGATGCTCTGAGACATACAAGCAATGTGTTCAAATGGGCGTTTTTAAACGATGCCGTAGCGATGGCTAATCTACTTCTGATAGAAAAGAATGTAAGATGCTGCGGGATGAATGGACCCAAGGACTACAAGTACGGGGTGACAGAGACCTGTTGCCCTGCCAATATCTGCTACGAAATAGGGTGCATCAATGCAGTCGCTAGTTATGTGGAAATCTACGTCAACACCACTTTGAACCTCTGCCTCACCTGCATTGTGCTTTTATTAGTCTGTATTCTGTACACAGTTGAACTCTACGACACCAAGGGCCAGATACAAGAAAATAACGATACCAGCATACGCAAACTGCATATTTAGGATTATTTAATTACGTTTTACAAAGCTCGTTATATTTTTATACCGATTAATTATTTATACTCATAAATGTATGTTTTGACTAACTATAATTAGATAATGATTTTTAAGTATTTATCTTTACAAATATATATTTTTTACGAAATCTAAAATTGATTTTTATTGAACAAACGTTGATACAGATAAAAGTTATGTATTCGTTGATTTGGTTTAGATA
Organism: Micrasema minimum; assembly: GCA_022494985.1. Classification (NCBI taxonomy): domain Eukaryota; kingdom Metazoa; phylum Arthropoda; class Insecta; order Trichoptera; family Brachycentridae; genus Micrasema; species Micrasema minimum. The sequence continues at coordinate 19,974 of JAGVSP010001359.1, read as the reverse complement.
AAACTTATTACAAAATTTACAGTGTTGATGAATGAAAATATGAGGTAGAAGTTTGTTAGTGCGGATACGCAGCAGTTATTGGTACGACTCGCAGGCCTAAGCCATGGCCAATCAACCGGCTTTGGTTGCTATAACTCCTCAAACTCCCCATGGCAACAACAGCTTCATAAAGAACATAACAACGAGGAGCAGCTTCTGCGGGACGCCGACATCCAGCAACAAATCGTTTACCAACAACCGCAAAAGCTGGAATGGCAACGGCACACTTCCGCTTCAAGCTGCCAACTGTCACATCGACATCTCTCCCATAGACAACTCCGCCCCGCCAATTCTCGCGACCTTCAAATCAGGGGCGGGAACTTTACCGCGCAAAAATGGCGCCAACCAAAGAGAAGCAGAATACCAAAGACAATTAACGAACTTCGGCATCCAAAGACAAGAGTTTGAGAATTGTAATAACAATTTCCAAGAAGAGGTTTTGACTCCGAACGGAAATACGGGAAGTGGCGGGAACGAGGTGAAAAGGGTCGCGGGAAATAACAATGCTAGAAGGTACGCGGAGATAGGAAACTGGAGTGCTAGGTAAGTCTCTTTTTATACCTTTCCTTCTTCTACCCTCAACGGTACCTAACGATGTACAGGGAACTGCTTTGGTACACCACGTGAAGCTTATAATAAAAAGTTGACTGGGATAAAGAACCCACCACCATACTTCTCGATAATAAGTCAATGCAAATTCATTTAAGCCAATACAAATCGACACAAATCGAAAAAAATTCGACACAAGCATTTAAATTTAGGGCACTTGGCCACGTGACCTGCAGCCGCTTCTCAATAAATCGTATTCCTCTATTTTCTCACTGGAATTTATCACTAGAGTTATGATTTTTTCACAAGTTTTAAATACCGACAAGAAGCGTGTCTGCATCGTCTTATTTTTTCGGAATGTTATTTTTTTAATGAGATAAATAAATAAGATATCTAAAACTTGTGACAAAATCATAGCTCGAGTGCTAAATTTCAGGGAGAAAATCGAGGAGAGAAATAAAATTCACATACATCACTTGGCGGAAGACTTATGGATGTGAATCGAAAAGAAGATGCATTTATGTACGGCGCCGACGCGTGACTGACCTCTAGGAAATTTAATGCAGATACAACGTAATCATCAAATTTTTAAAGTACCTAGATAGTTAGTTACATAGATTATTACTTTATGAATTCGAAACATTCGCTAACAATTTTTGACAAGGGTATAAACAAATCTCGTATTGACTTGTGCTTTTTATTATGATATTAATAGTTAATTTGCTATCAGTGTTTATTTACAGTTGATTTACAATGAGTTTTCATCGGTTTTTGTTTTGCATCAATTTGCATCGCATAATCTTATTAGTACTGCACGGCGGGTGTGCTATTTCGGCTTTACGGTGTATATGTCAGCCGATGAGTTCGAGGAGAAAATCGGAAGCTTGTCGCAGATGTTGGGAGAGATGGAAATGCCCCCCATTCTGCTGAGAGCCGTGGGTGGGTTCACCATGGCCGTGACCTGCGTGATCGGGTTCCCGGCCGTCCTGAGCGGGTTCAGGCGGCTGATCAAGTTCCACATGATTTGCCTGATCCTCGTGGCCGCCTTGATGGCCTTCTTTCTCTGCGTGCTTTACACCGGCGCCGAGAGCGACACTATCACCGAGGCCAACAACAAATACGAGAACGCCTTCAAGATGGCCCTCTTCCAAGACGCCAAGAGCATGGATTTCATTATGAGCATTGAGCACCAACTCAAGTGTTGCGGGATCAAGAGCAATAAGGATTACACCGCCCTTGCGGGAGAATCGGAGACCTGCTGCCCTAAGGGTGTCAGAGGCTGTCTGAAGGATGTATACACTGTCGGTTGTACGGAAGCCTTGGACAAACTGCTCTCCGATGTTCTGAAAGATTTAGTGGACAAGCTCAGCCTCGCCATTTTATTCATCCTCGGTTTAATATTGTACCTTGGATTTTTCAATGTTCTGCTTAGAAATAGAGAAATAAGGAAAATGGAAAAGCGGAAAAAGATTGCTTCTGAGTTAGCGAATCCAGAAAATACAGAGAATCCGGCGTAAGGTCCATCACACGTTACGACACACTCCTTGAGAGGGTGGGTCACAACACTAACTAGAACGCCACACCACTCTGTCCGGGCACACTTCCTTGCTTCCTCCACATTCGTTCATCTTCTCATGCACGCACGACGATTATTCTGACTTTCACGACCATTTCAATGCATGGAGTATCGAAACTCGTAATACAACGCGAAAACTGAAGATCTACATCATATTATGAGTGAAATGTGTAATATGACTTGAATCTAAGCTTCTTAAAAAAAAAACACTTTCTTCTTCCAAAGCTTTCATAAGTACCGTAGATTAAGTAAAATGGTACAAATTCCTGTTAAAATTAAGTTTTTGCTCGTGTTTTTCTCATACATAGTATTAATTTGACTAAATAGATCATGTTTAATATTATTTCGTTCGGCTTCCTGATAAAAGTTTCGGAACACCGATTTTTTATCAACAACTTTTTTCAAAGAGTTCTCTATTATTAGGAATTACTGGAGTCTTTTTTTAACAGATGGATAACCAAATTGTTGGTTATCTTATAAAACAATTTAAAAAAAATTTAAAATGCTTGTTCTCTTGTCTTTACCAAACAATTCGATTTTTTTCAGTGCATCGTATTGTGCGGCGTTAATGCGACTGTTCTATAGTTTGTTTAATTTTTACTAAACATTTTGCTGTTCAATACTTATCGTTTGAAGCTTGACTTTGTCTTTCGTATTGAGCGTCTAATTACCTTTTAAAAAGGCGGTTAATCTAAGTCATAATCTCTAAATAAATTAAATTCTTTATTAAGAATATAGAATAATGTGATGATTTTTTAAAAGATTAAAATAATGTATTTTATCAGTTCTCATGTGATTTTAAAACATTGTATTTACAGGACAATTGCATTTGTGTATTGTAATTTTTGTATTGCGAGGTTTTATTTTTGATAACTCGGTAAGTATGGTATATTTATTCACTTTGAAAAATAAAAATAAAGTACATTCTAGGTGATTTTATTTAATAATAATAAATATTGCAGATTTTTGCAATCATTGAAGAGCCTGCTGCAACTCAGAATAGTCGATACCCAAGTATATCATATTGTTATATACATATTATATTCCTACCACCGTAAATTTTGTCATACTAGGTATCATGTGAAGAAAGCCTAATTTTCGTTTCATTTTTTAAGGAATATGCAATCTTATATTTGCAAAAAATTTAAATTGGTGGAGATAATAAACCCGCCATCCATGCATAGCTGTTATAGAGTACTGGGGGATTTTATTTCAGTTGCGCACAGAGGAAAATATACTGCAATTTCAATGGAAACCTACTCTATTATTATTTTTTCGATGAAACCTTAGCGGTTTGTGCTTATTTGTATTATATAATAGGAATCAAGTCCCGGTATTTATTGCTCTAGTGGCGGGCTCCGTAGCCTAATGGCAACATGCTAGACTCACTCAGGTTCCGGGTTCGATATCCGGTGAGATATATATAGAAGAAATAATAAAATTAGAAAAACTAAAATAATAGTATTTTGTCATCCTATATGTATATTCACGGTAGGTACTAAAATTAAACTTAAAAAAATGTACCTTATCTACATAATAGTGTTATATAAACAAAATGTGATTATCATATATCTTCGAACATTGGAAACAATCGGCGCACTGATGCCAGTGACGTTTATAAATTTATTGTACCATGAATATTAGCCGAATCCTTTTTTGCATAAACGTGCATAGAATTATATTACTTCTTCTACATCTGGTCCTGATATACTTTGGGTACGATGTGTTACGTGCAGGCTTTGCATTCGGGGAGAACTTTGACCAGATAAAGCAGGTTGCCTCGGACATAGTGTTCCCATCAGGGATGATGAAACTACTCGGGGTTGTTATGATAGCTGAGGCCGGGGCTATAGGGTTGCCTGCCTTGTTCTGCAATAAGAGAAGTCTTTTGAAGGTTCATTTGTTCTGCTTAATCCTGATAGCAGGGACAATGGCTCTTTTCCTCTGCGTTCTGTACCCTGGTGCAGAGCACGAAATGATCGCTGGTATACACACCAGGTACACAGCCACCTTCGAAGACGCTCAGAATATCCAGGATGAAAAAAGCGTCAAGTATATTACAGACGTCGAAACCAAGCTCCAATGCTGCGGTATCAACGGTCATGAAGACTATAAAATCGGATTTTCAAACTCATGCTGTATGACCAGTATACCTTGCGACGAAAAAACCGTTTTCAAAACTGGATGCATGCAGAGTTTAAACACAGTAATAGAAAAAAACTTACGACACATGACTAATACTCTCGCAGCTCCTATCGTGTTCATTCTTATCCTCGTTATTTATCTTAGTTTTTTCAGCCTGTTGCTCAAAACAAAACTGTACAAAAAACAAAAGGAAGGTAATAAACCTGATGCGGAATGATACTTGATAGTGATTTTTTTTTACCGTACATTCTTGCAGTTCTGCAGCAAAACACTCAACTCATATTTGCTCTGGTAAAACAAATCAGAGCAAATGAAAATATAACGATGAAAATTAATTATTGCATGAAATAAAAATTGTTATATTCTTTTTATAATGCTTTATAAACACAGTCAAAGCCTGCAATTGTAAATAGTATCATATTTGTAACATTATGATTTTTTTATTAAAATGTATTTTTACATAATATGTACCAAAACATGGTTTAATTGTCAAAATGTGATTAATTGTTATATTCCCTTTATGAAAACATTTCGAAATCGATTACAACCGAAATTCTTCATCCTAACAAGGCGATTTTTTTGTGATACCTTATTATTTTATCACAGAATAATAAAATACACAAGATATTGTGTTCTGTCCGTTTGTGGCATGGTGGTAGAGCGTTTGGCTACCATGCATGAAGTCGCGGGTTCGATTGCCGATGGGGTTCAATATGAAATATTTATTTGAATGTATTTAATATGTGATACCTTTGCCTGTCATCTTTCCTTTATGTAACAAATTATCAAGATTCACTACACTTGGTGTACCAATGCAGTGCCCTTTGCACCACTGGGTGCGGATAAGGGAAGTAGTAGTAGCAGTAGTAGTATAGTCCCACGGAGAAATCTAATTTAAACAACGTTTTAATTTAACTTATCTTAATCGATGATCGTCTATTTTTTGCTATATCTTTCTACAAAAATCTTGACCGCTTTATCATTCAATTGTCCAGTTACATTGTGATTGAAATTTTCCCTCCAAAATCCCTCCTTTTCTTAGACTATTATGGTGGGCAAAGAAAAAATGTGTCATTTTTCTTTTTGTAAGTCGGCTTTCCCTCCGCCATTTTCCGCTAGTTACATATACATCCATCGACTTTAATGGATCCAAGTGAGGGGTAAACAACAGTTACTTCAAAATATCAACTTTTCTAAATTATTCTTTATTGTGTCCTGTTCAATGTAGGCCATAATTGCTGCGTGGATTTAGCGTTTTAGAAACCTTTTTCCCGAAAGAAAATTAAATGAAAAGAGATGACTTTAAGTAGCATAACTCTTTTAACTTACAAGTACTTCAGAAATCCATGTTTACATTTTAATTAGAATTACCTATGTTGCCGATGAAATCTATGGATTACAAAAGGCATATAATTCTTAATATATTTTTACTGATATTTTAAGTTTGTCTAAACCTTTATTGATAAATACCGAAGTTCACACTTTTTATTGATAGTTATAAGCGTCTATTTATTATATTATACATAACCGTAATGTGATCTTCGCATGCAAATATTTCATGGGTGATATCTTGGGCTGTCGCTGAAGCGTAAGATTAATCATCTTGCCTTCGTGTAACAAATGATCAAAATTCACTTCACTTGTACCAATTCAGTGATACGTATAAGAGAAAGTAGTAGTAGTAGTAACAGAGTCGTAAATGTTTTTTTCATAAATGTTTAAAAACATAACATTCATTCGCTAATAATGGTCTCAATGGCCGTAGAAGTATTTACAATTTGATCAAATGAATCAGAAAGATCTTGCTTTGATTTTTATAATCGTTAAAATTATTATTATAGTACGATTTGTTGAAAACTCTGTATCGATTGAAATATTCCAAGATTTACTAGGCAAACTTTTTATTTCACCAAAAAATTCTGCAATTTCGAAGTTATCGCACTCTGCTTCTCTTCCCGTGGCGTGGGGTGGATTCAGGCTGTATTTCTTCACTGCACCTTGAACAAAAGGCTGTATGATACAAGTTAGCTGCAGTGTCGTGGGGACAATAAGATGAGTTATGTTTGGGGTAGAGATCGATCCGACTTCTCTCTCGGACATCTTGTGAAGGGGCAAAACGCGAAATGCAACCCTCTTAAGTCGGTTTAAGGACAGAATTTCCCAATCCTGTACCCTGTAAGAAGCATTTTTAGTGCGCCCTCTTCAAAATTTTACAGCAAAAAAAATTGCCTACACTGTCCATTTAAAGGCATTTGTGAATCATTATGCTTAGGTCGCGGGTTCGATTCCCGATGGGGTTCAGTATGAAATATTTATTTACATGTGTTTTTCACATAAAAACATTAATTTCATATGTGATACCTAGGACTGGCGCTGAAGCGTAAGACTGATCATCTTGCCTTCATGTAACAAATGATCGAGGTTCGCTGCACTTGTGCTTCAATGCAGTGCCCGTTGCACCATTGGGTGCGTTTAAGAGAGAGTAGAAGAGTACTAGTAGTGAATCATTAGTTGAAATTTATTTGCATTTATCGCATGAACCGGGTTGTGGCTAGTGCAGATTCGAGGACTTCCGGATTAGAATCTCTAGGTTCGATCCCACTTCAGCACAACTTGTTTCCTGCTTTCTGACACAGGTATTTCCGACTATTTGAAAGCAGCCCCAAAACTGAAATATTTGAGTATATCATAAGAACTCAAATGTTTCTTTTATTTGCAAAACAAAAACAAAACATTTTGTATAGGATGTCGCCGCCATTCAATTGAACGGCTAGGTTGTTCATTAAATGCCGGCATTTATATTAATGAAGTTAACTTAATTTTTTCATGGTAAATTAAAATGGTGAAAATCTCAATGAATAGGATACATAATTTATAAATTGATTACATCGTTATTTAACAAAATCACTTAAATTTTAAACAGCCCTTCCAAAAATTATAATAATTTGCACCTACCTTTATTTCAATTTTATACACCCTAAAATATAGATGCAATGCCCTATGCACCATTGAGTGCGGATAGTGAAAATAGTAGTAGTTTATTTCAATGGTGTAATAGGGTGCAACACACTTTGCTTTTTTTTCAGTCGCGAATATTGGGAACTCCTGGTTTAAGGGTTGCCCGTGCATTGTGCAATAGAGCCTTCCATCCCCTGTGAAAGATGAAAGAAATTATTAATAAGACGTTTTGAGTTTACTGGAATATAAAAGATGACGGAGTGAATTGCGTTTTCTGTTGCACTAACCAAAGTATCCTAATAAACTTTGCTGCCTTTTATTCATATGTATAATAAATTAGTTTATACAAAATATATTTATGAGAAATTTAATTGTCTTAAAATAAAAAAAATTAAATGGCACTTTTCCAATAATTTTTTGAAATTAAAAAACCCATATTAAGGCTGCGCTTGAGGCCAGCGTAATAGATTTTGGTATTTCAAAATTGACATGAATTGAAATATATTTTTTTTTTAGGTTAAATGAAATATTGTAGTTAATAGATAAATAAATAAAATTTAAAAATAGTTTTTTCGGAAGTGTATCATTAAAATTCTCCATTGCATTTTTCACGCTTGTTCAGTTCAGAAATACAGAAGATGCGATGCCGGTGTGTACAACGTAACACCCAAACCCCGTAAAACCATACTGCAGTTACGTGAAATATTTTCACGTTTGCGTGGGTGGGGGGGGAATGCTTTAAGAGCCACTAAAAGTATTTTGTTACATGCCTTGTTCTGTTTTTCATCTCTAGCAATTTAAATATTTCAAGAATTTACACCCTAATGCAGCGAACACGGACAACCGTGACCGTGGGTCGGTGTACAAATAAAAGCAGATACCTACAATTTACTGCTAAAACAATAATAAATAAAAATTTCCATACGTTTTTGACGTGATAACGTCTAATAAATCGATGAACGCCGGCTGCACACACGAAAAAGCATGAATCATTGTCACGTTCCGCCTGAGCTAAGTGTGCAAGCGAGAGCGCGGAACAAGCGATAGAGAGGCACGATCGGCCTAAGCGTTCGGTTTGTGACGCATCTATCTCTCTTCCACTCCATCGGCCGATGCAGTAGAAGAGTGTAGAAGGGAGACAGCAGCAGCACACAAGAAGAAAAAACAAAAAAAAATATAATTTATGGAAAAAAATGTAATTTTCAATTAACTCCTGCTTTGTATTATACAAAATAATGATAATTCAGTAATAATTATTCAATTCAATTCAATTATAAAAGTATTTTTATGACTATTTTTCATCAATGTTTACAGACTTATGACGTTATCACGTAAAATTATCGTCACTCTCATAAAAAACCGACTTTACGTTTTCTTTTTCATATCAGACTGGCCGATTCTGCGAATTTTTTCTTTAATTCATAATTGGTGAAAAGCATGTCAAAATGTGCCTTTTCAGTTTCTCTTACCCGCACCCAATTTATATAATTGCTTTATTAAAATATTTGCACGTGCACTGCCCATAATATAGCCTCTTTTGATAAGCACTGATACTACCGACTTTAAGGCACCATTAACTCTGTTACCGGCACTAACCCTCCTTTCAATGTCCTTGTCCATATTTTCATCACCAGTTAATATGTTATATTATAATAATATGAATATAGTTTAATCATCATTTTACTATAAAAAACCATATTTATTGATCTTTTGCAAGGTTCGTGACTCTATTGTCGAAGTGAATATTATTAGATATACCTAATAATTTCAGCTTTGCCAAGGTCGGTCGAGTTTATAGGAAAGTTTCTTTTTACGGGCATCCCGTACCGTCTCCTTATGTCACAGAAGTATTCGCTAACTTGGTCATGTAGTGCTTTCAAGTTTAGTTTATGTAACAATTTATGGATGTAAAACTTAGTCTGTTTATTAAAAATGTCATCTCAATAGGTAGAGTTGACAAAAAAGAAATTGCGTGTGAGTTAATAGACGGTTCGCATAGTATTTTTTTTAAACTCTAATCAATGTTATGTTTTGTAACTTGCTATATATATTAATTGATTGTTTTAATTTGTTATTTTTTACTCGTATTTTGAAGTTTTAAGTCTGTTAAACATGTGAATTCCTAAAGTTTAAAAAAAATATATGATAAAATAAAATAATGGCCAAATATACATTCGTGCAGTTTAGTTGGTTTTACCAAAACCAACAAAAAAAGTAAAAGGAACTGCTACTTTATCAAAAGCAAGCTTGATTTTTTTTATTACTTTGTTGTTTTTGTATAATTTCTTATAAACCAATAATAATCCTTGATGTTTTATTAAAAATTTCTGTTAACTTGTCGTTGACAAAAATGATGATTTTTTAAGTGATAATTCTCTTTATAACCAATATTTTCAAAGAGGCGCTTATAAATTTTCCAATATCATATTCCAGGTCACTTCCTGAATTCCAGGATAAATCTCTAGTCCTATTACAGTGCCCCTATAAATCCTGTTATCTGAAATTTCCTCACATAATTTACAGGATTGGAGAATTCTTTTGTAAAAGGTTTAGCCATTGTCAACGTTCTCATATTCCGAAATTCCTTCCGTTCGGCTAGGAGGGGTAGGGGGACGTATAACGTTTTATTGCATTTATCTTTTTATTTGATTTTTCTACGTATAAGACTGATGCACTTCAATGCACTGAGAACCAAATTGCATCAGGGAATAAGACATTGTATCTCATAGATATAGCATTTCTGTAAATAAGTTTATTGTCCTTAAGTGCTCAATTTTATTTGGACATCCTATAAATTCAGGGTAGCTTTATTGAAAGTGCTCTAAAAGTTATCATTTTTTAAGCAACTTTTAGGCAAATATTTTTATAAATTAATCTACAAAATAATAGTAACTGATGAAACTTCAAGATCCTATAAATATATTGATTTTTCAAAATCAAATTGTTTACATAAAAGTGCCTCATTGAAAAGCGATATCTTCGAAAATTACTAAATTTAAATATCTTCAATTTGAAAAAAATCCTGTTGTTTAAGACAAGAAAACGCATCTCCAAATTTTTTTTCAGCACTAAGTACGTTGTATCATCAAAATCATGATTATTTTTTTCTTTAATTTTTTACGTTTATGAAATCATATTTCTATTGAATAGAATATGTCTTAACTATACATCTCTTTTCGAAACTTTATTTTTCCACAAGATGTCTTGAACGTTTGTAAGCTGTCCATAATAGTGCAATATACCGAAGGCTGGGATCATAATCTTCACAGAGTGCGGTTCCCGAAATTATGTTCTAACAAAGCTTTCCCCTGAGTCATCTTGCCGTGTATATTGTTCGACCTACGTCAAAACAGCTTTGCGCAAGGGATAGGTACCCTGAAATATTATAACTTTATTATACGTAAGGCGTATTCACGGACTCAAAAAATTGTTTATTATAGAAATATTTTATCATTTTTTTTTTCATAATGTTTTTAAAGGGTAGCTATCTGCTAGTGCTAAAAAATTGTTGTTTTGTACCTAATTGCTGCAATTGTCTAATGATTCAGAGATACATATATATTATAAAAAAATTAGGGAGATTCATCGTGAAAAAAAAATCAATTAATGAAAATAACAATTTTTTTATATTTTAGAGGTTTGGAAGGGATGAGAGGGTCATTGATATATCCTTTTTAACCCTTTGGTCTTTGTTGAGATGTCAATTATAATTTAATGCAAGACCTACATACCAATAAAAAAAAAATTAAAAAAATATGAGATGTAAACGAGAATTTTAAAAATACTTGTGCTTTTACCTTAAAATTTTGATTTAAAAAAAAAAGTTTAATAAAAGTAAACATAATTTGTTTAAAAAACGAACAGTTTTAATGAGAAAGTTTATACAACATTGTGTACAAGTTTGGTATGTTTATTATTAGAGAAGGGTTGGCTGGAAGGGATGCAACTGAAATCTGTCATGACAAGGGTTTATTTAGACTATCCACCCCCTAGACATCTGTTACTAAATTATTCTTGGCATTTTTTGTGCTCTGAAACTATCAAAACAAAACATTTCGAAATATGTTTTGTTCAAAGATTTCCCTTAGTGAAAGTTCAAATATCAGACATACCTAGGTAGCCTTAAACTTTTCATCTTACTCCACCACGTGACTTGCGGCCGCTTCTCAAACAAACGTATTCCTCGATTTTCTTCCTGGGATTTAACATTAGAGCAATGATTTTTCGAAGAAAAGTTAAAAGACTATTTTGTTAAAAGAGATATATAAATTATTTAAAAAATAAGACGATTCAAACACGCATCTGGTCGATATCTAAAATGTGTGAAAAAATAATTTCTCTAATGCTTAATTCCAGGGATCAAGGAATACGTTTGTAAGGGAAAGCGGCCGCGAGTCACGTGGTGGAGATATGCTCTTAAAATACAATAATTGATTTTTATAGCATAAAAAATGGTACACAATAATAATTTCGTCGTTTTTACGGAAGTGTGTTTTCGTGTAAAATTATTATATGAAAATTCTTACCTACCTATACAATATACCTATGTTATTGGTGTATCAATAAATTTTTGTATGTAAATCTCGCATGCAAATTCCCAAAATGCATTACTGCCTTAGTTCGCTCTAGTTTGCACTTATATTATAATGTAATGCTAGAAGCTTAGGTCGACTGTTATTGTCAATTGGGTTCTTCCCGATTTTTTATTTTTAATTTCTAAAAATTGAATTAAAAATTACAATATCAATAATTTTTTTAAATTTTTACGATGTCATATGAATTTTTTAGCGCTGTATGAAATAGCGCCTTTTCAAATCGCTCGCAAAAAATCATTCATTTGGCGCGCATGCGGTGTGACGTCACAGCAATAACTATAGGCGCTCACTTCGTAATGAATTTCACGCCTTTCATGGTGGACGGGTATGACGTCATTAACCAATAACGGGCGTTAAAAATCATTCGTATTTTTAAAACATACATTTATAAATGAAAACAACATTTTTGATCATTGTGTTTTATATCGTTGGAACTGTAAAAATATACTTTAAATATTTATAACGTTTTTAAGAATATTCGTGCTATCGGGAAGAACCCTATTGTACAATACCCTATTGTACGATTGACAAAACAATTGTACAATTGAAAAAAAAACACAAAAATGGCGCTATACAAGGTAGTCGATTATTATTATTTTTATTTTATTTTTAATTTTTTACTATAATTACTATCGCAGATTGTAAGTGAGTTACTTCAGTATTTTCGATTGCAGATATTTATTTATTTAGGTCTCCCTTTTCACTGTCAGCTACATGAATTAAACAGTAACTATAGCCCGTTAATAAATTATTTGAAAATCTCCCAAAACAAACCCGTTAAATATTTAATTTTAACATTTTGCATTTTGTGTCGTGATAATGAACTTTTCGGCCATCCCTCGCTGTATTTAGTATGTGTGTGCATTACGAATGCACGTCATGCAATGCGTCGATAGGCAACGAGGAGGGCGTGCAATTAGTACGGAACGAATTAATTGTGGTTTTGAGCGGCGAACAACCGCATCAGTTACATCTCAATTAAGCATCTATTACCATAGATGTTTAACTAATTGCAATTGGTGGTCATGATAATACTGCAATATGCTTTATTGCAATATAATTGGGTACCAAACAATTATATTAACCTTAAATTAATTACGTCCCTATCAAAACGTTATATTGTCATTGTTGTTTATTTTTTTAGTAATAACAACAAAAATGTTTTTGAAAATCTCAGATTTGGATTTTTTACAATCGCCATGTATGAATCAATCGTAAAAATTACATTGGATTTATTTTTCGATGAACTAAATATCAATGAATGAATATGATCAATTTTAAGAATAATGTAACTAATTGCTTTCATTTGTTTTTATTTTATATTTTAAAACGAGTATTTTGTTTTTGTTTCTGTTCTTCTCTATGGCTGCGAATCGTGGCACCTAACTAGGGCCCAAGACAACAGAATACTAAGTTTTGAGAATAGGTGTCTTAGAAGAATTTTAGAAAAAGTTTGACTTTGTAAGGAACACAGAGGTGAGGCAACGGACACAGCAACCCTCGGTATCTACTGTCATCCGGCGAAGGCGTTTCGGCTGGCTAGGCCATATACTACGTATGCCTCCCGAGAGCCGCCACCATGCTTGCCTATTTTACAAGGCATCAGGTTCTCGGCGTCCCGGTCGTCCGCTGTTGACAATTCGTCGGCAGTTTGCGTCAGAGCTGCGGGACGTGGACTTGACTTGGGAGGATGCGCGGGAGCCGGTGACCGATCGCTTGGCCTGGAGGCAGTTTGTGGATTCCATATGCTCCACACAGGGAGCGGATATGGTATAATTAATTTGGATTAAAATTAGGATTTTTCTTTTGAATTTACCCTTTAGACATTCATAGCACCCACAACCTATTCATTTGTCTAATTTTTGTATTAATTGAATAATGTTTTTAGAATAAAGAATAATGAATAATGTCAGTAAAAACGATTTGTAATTTCAGACTTTTCATGACGCATGAAAGTTTTCACCTGGGCGCATTCACTGAAACATATCACCAATACGAGTATTATATTTGTCTTTGTGTCTGAATTCATGAAACAACTCATCAAACCTATTATGATCACTCTGCTTTTAATTCCCTTTTATCTGCGGTCTTTGTCATCGGTCCGCCGATAAATAAATGATAAATTACCCACCCCTGGACGAAGGGTTACCAGAAAGGATTAAAAAAATCGACTTCGACTCCTACACTAACTCCGTCATCATTTTTTTAATTCGATATCTAATATTGCTTCGAACACAATCTATATTAATAATATCACAATCCAAGTAACAAAACACTAGCTTTAAATTTCTGAATCAATGACTGTGTAAGCAAGATAATAATATAAATATCCGTCTGTCATAGTAAATAAATACGTGTTTTTACTCAGGTACATACTATTTTCAATAAAGCCTAAACGGCTTGTGCTTGAAAATAGGAATCAAGTCGTGACGGAGTGAGGATTCAATGCGGGGATCTCTAGACTCAGATACCGCGATGCCACCACACGTTCTATATATTTTTAATGCAGCCAATGTGACTTGTGATTTTTTATGATAGTAAGAAATTTGTGCATTTTGAAAATAGAAATCAATTCGTAACAGAGTGAGGGATTCGAACAGAGGATCTTTCAACTCAATGACCGCGACGTTACCACTAGCTACCACCATTTTCTTTTTCATTTCACTCGATTTTAATGTTTACACTCCGTCCTGGCGAAAGTTTTTCGCTATTTTTTTGTAGTCTCTAAAAAAGGAGTCAGTAAAAATGGATTTCTCAGTCCTGGTGCCATGTTTAGTATATTTGTGTCGTATCATCCCTTGTTGGTCGCATGTGAATATGTAATACTTTAAATATTTACCCCTTTGTCGCACATTGTCACGATTATTTTTTGTGAGCGTTCATCCATTTTTAAATTGTCGGTTGTGTGAAATATTTTTCCATGCATAAATTTTTCAGAAGGCTGAAATTTATATTGAAATTGCGACTGCGTCAGTAAACAAGTACAGAAGAAAATATTAAATTCAAAATTCTACTGTTTTTATTAAACGTAAGACTCGTGTAATAAATTAATGATCTGGACGTCACTTTAAAAAAAAAAAACAGTCCACTTGTTTTCGATTGATTTTGAATACGTAATTATTACTTGGTGTGCCAAATTTTAATACTGTAATCCATATCTAACTAACTAACTAACCATCACGTCATTTCTCCAAAGGGGTAAGTAGGAAGGATGGAACGCCACACCACTCTGTCCTGGCAAACTACTATTGTTTCGTCCACATTCATAATTCTTCGTATGCACGTACGCCGATTATTCTTACTTATTCTACTTGATCATGTTTTTCTCGGCCATTCTTGACTTATACATCCAAGACACTTGCATTATAACTTATTTTAGCCGTTTTCCTTTCACTTAACCAAACCATTGTAAAAGTCCTTGTTTAATTTTATCGATTATGCTTATCTCAGCCTTGCATTCTACTCAATACATATTGACGGTTCAAAGGAAAAAGTTGCCATATGTCTATATAAAATGAGTCTATATTATGTAACAGCTCTATACAGGCGTGAAAACTCAAAAAATAAATAAATAAAATGGCGCTTATCTTTACGTATTAAATAATATTTATTAAATATTGCTTATTCCCTAAACTAAAAGCCTTCGTCCGCAATACAAAAAGGCTGTATCGTCCAACAAAACGGCCAGTCTATATTCTACACTGTCCTAGACATGTCCTAACTATCAGGAGTTTCCAGTCTGTGGGACAACAATGCAATCATGTCCCATTCATCATTCTGCCTCCTGGCATCGTGGGACACGGGCTGATGGGAGGTAATAGGTGGACACCATGGGAAATGCCCATCAGTCTGGGTATTCTGTAATCATGGTGGGGCTTTTATTAGGCTGGAATACCCCATAGATCGTGGGGCTGCTGTAGTAAAATTGCTTTCACCACACAAATCGAAAAACGATCTTGGTGATGTGATAATAATCGGCTAACTTGTGAAAAATCACTTCAAGGGCGCTTTACAATTAAAGCTGCTGTTTAACCTTAGGGCAATTACGCATTCTGGGAATTTGCATCTGAGATTTAAAAAATATAAATTATTAGAAAAAGCGTTGCAAGCGTGGCCAAAAATGTTTACTTTGATAAATTGGCGATCTTCCATCGATACAGATTCATTAGTAAGTTAGTAACCAAGTTCATCCCTCTACTAAATTGATCAAACTGTTTTGTATATATAGGAATGTTTATAGGAATTATATTCAACATCAGAAACAATAAACAATCAGGGTTGCTCCAAACGGGGGGATGATTATTCAAACGTAATGCTTTGATAAAATATCACCCCCCTCTGCTGACAATCCAATTTCCTTTCTGTTTTCATCCCTTCATCACAAGCGCCCAGAATCGAGAACCATCCCCTAATTCAAGGTCCTTGAAATAAGATGTCAAAGTTTCAAAGGTTACTAAATTAAATACCTATAAAAAGTTTATAATAGCTTATTTAACCCTTTGTGGAAAAAAAGTATTTTTTAAAAGTGTAATTAGTTTTTTTTTGCAGTAGGAATATTAATTTTAATTATTATTTTTTTTTGTTTTAACCACCTCAACAGGCCAGGAGGCCCATTTACAGAAGGGAACAACGTCACAAACACCCAGGCTTGAGAAAAATTACTTTTGATTTTTGTGTTCTCACCGGGAATCGAACCCGGAACCTCCGTATCGTGAGTCCAGCGTCTTAGCCATTACGCTACGGATTATAATACATATTTAATGATCAATGAGATTTTACCGATAACGTCCGCACCCAATGGTGCATAAGGCACTGAATTAGTACTTCAAGTGCATTAAATCTTGATAATTTGTTACATGAAAGCAAGATGAGTAGTCTTCCGCTTCAACGCCAGTACAAGGTATCACTTATGAAATATTTGTACGAGAAAATCACACTAAAATAAATATTTCATATTGACAAATATTGGCAGATAAACAAATCAGAAATACTCTCTTTTTATCACAGGTCAACGCCGAGCATTTTTTTTCATAAATATACTTGTGGTTGCAGCAGGGCTAAGTAATGACAACTAGACATGAGTTAAGGACCAGAGGGGTGGCGTTCGGGCAGTTTTAATTAACTCCTGAATAAACCGGGACGTTTAACCCTTAACTGTTCAAGCGCTGAATATGAAACTTCCTAACAAGGATCTGTAATGAGAATCACAGTTGCTTTAGACAATTTAGAGAGTTGCATTAATTCATTTTGTCTAACTGATTTTTTAAAAACTAGATGCATTGGGAATTTCATATATAAATTTGTGTAAAAATAATAATCACAAATAAATTATCTAAAAGTAAAAAAAACATGCATTTATTATATTGAGTAAATCATTTTACTTATTAATTAAAAAAACCGAATAAATGTAAGTGCATACTTATGTCTTTCTCTCGTAGCAATAATCCCATATTGTACCAATACCAAATAGGCAACCAAGTTGTACAATAAATGTGCGTGATCTATATTTAGACAAATATTTGAGAACCATATCGATAATAATATAATGAATCGTGCATATAGCAATTTGGACGTACTTGTCAGGTTTTTAATGATATTAGTTGCACAAAACAGTTTACTATGCTTACGTTCGTAGTCTGCTGGAATTTCTTTTCTCCACAATATATACTTACAAGGATAGATGAGAAAATTCAATGGACAGACATCTCAATTGGAGGTGTAGGTTCACAGATCTTAATTACAAAAATTCTTGTGACATACATCACCTGCTTAGCCTTGAAGATCGTCGTCTTTCGTTGGACATGGGAATCCTGCATGACTTGCTAAGCGGACGTCTTGACAGTCCAGCTCTGGTATCTGAGCTGGCCCTGAAAGTACCCTGGCTACCGTACTCGTCACACGTCTCAATCAATCTATTCCATTTGCCAGTAGCTCGTAGTAACTATGCGCGTAATTCTCCATTGATTCGTATAACTCGTAATTATAATACAAAGTTCAGCATTAATTCATTTTTGACTGTAGCAAACTGATTTTTTAAAAACTAGATGCCTCTCATGTTTAAAATCAGCGATAGTATTTATTCTCAAAATATTGCACCCACTCTATCACCCTTTCTCCCAGCCTTACAATACACACACACCCACACCCACCCTCTCACAAATAAATTATTTTAATTTTTATAGTTGTATTTCCTCCTTTGTATTTTCTTTAATGTGTTTTTTGTGGATCTCTGTTATTGGCTTTTATAATGTTTAATTTACTCTGTATACTTATTCTATGTATTGCTGTTGAGTAATCCCTAATAAATAAAATAAAATAAATAAATAAATTTGAAAATGTAAAACGCAAGTTTTTTAAATGATCTCCTGGACAAATACGAGCTTACGATGTTTTTTCTTTATGCCTACTATAAATATTGTCACCTTAACCAATCATTTGTGTATTTTTGTATTATTTTATCTTATATATGTATATTTCTAATCAGAAAAACTTGTATTAAAGTTACCTTTTTTATTTTTTACAGGTAAGTGTCCGCCCGGCCCGTTCAAAATTATACCGAAGTTTGGAACGAGTAAGTTACAAAAAGTAACATGATTTTTTCTATGACTGCTATTTTTTTTAAATCTTGGAGATAAGCGATCATTATAAACGATGCTTCAATCTATAATTAGCATCTGGCCTTCTTTTCTGCAGTTTCAATATAATTATTACAGAACTTATTGAATGTATCAAGCTTATAAGAGGCATTCAGGTCGATAGTCGATAGATAAAAAAGATTAATTGATTCAGCCGACGATTTAGCAGTCAAACTTGCAAAATCCGTTGCTTCTTATCTTTTTATAGATATTTTTGCACACTGTATTAATCAATATGCAAATATAACGCTCTTATCGTTTATACAGCCTACACTGTAATCAATAATGTAATTAATCAAATGTTATTCGAGACATTTATGCATTTATTATTTAACATTCTTATTCCGTTTAATTGATTTTAATGAGACGTCTGGTTGTACATAATTATTTAGATAAAATGTGGGAATAGCGGTAAATTTCATAGCAGTACCACCTAATTAATTTTAAACACAGTCTAGCAACATATGATTATCGTTTATTAATTTTAAATTCATTTTTCCTCACTTCTTTTTTTTATCACGTTGACGTATATTCATAAGAATTTAATGACTATTTTACAGTAGTCGATTTATTTTTTCCCCGCCTACCTATTATTATGTATTGCTGAGCAGTTTATTTACTTAACTGAAAATTATAAGTGTATTTATGTGCGAATGTGTCAAGATACAATGCACTTGGCTTACAAATATAATGCTCTATGTACCATTAGTCGCGGATAAGGGAAAGTCGCAAAAGTTGGTGTATTTCGTTTTAATATATCTTTCAAAAGGCTCTGTAATAAAAAGTTAATTTAGGAAAAATAAAATAAAATAAATTATTACAGTATTATCAATTTAAGAGATTCCTGTATAACTTTATTGGTGGACCCTATTTTCTTATTCCAAATATATTTTATAATCGGCAAACTTCCTCACCCCTATCTAAAGTATTTCTAGTTTAAGTATTGTGTAAAAATACTTCATAAATATTGATAGCTCCTTTAAAAGGCAAAGTTCATGCCAATGTCTTCAGACGATTCCTGAAAGATGAAGGTTAAAATAATACTGTGAGAAAAGCCTATTCATTTCTCAATATCTTAAATAAAATGTCGTTTCGATGCCAAAATAGCTGAGCACCTGAGCAGGCATATGTACAATATTCTGCTTTAAATTACATCGCCATATCTGTGAACCTAATTTTATTTATATAAATATCTGAATAACTTAAGCATATTGCATGCGCTGTATTCACGGAATTGCATTTATATTTAAAGAATTTAATTCAATCAGCACTCTTATAAATGGCTTTGTTATAAAAACAAAGAACTCTTTATTACAAGAACGTTTCTCAAAATTCATTAATTTGTACAACATTGTCTGCAATTTTCGAGTCAGCGTAAATATTATAACCTCTTCGAGCCCACGGTATCATACTTATCGAGTGCAAGTTTTTGTTTTTTTTTCGTTGTCTTGTATAATCATTGAATGTACTTAGTTTT
>JAGVSP010001358.1:0-73600 GCA_022494985.1 Micrasema minimum | reverse complement strand
TTGTGTGATAAAAATATTTTCGTTATTGGCTTTAGCTAATTTTATTAAGTATTATGTACCGATATAATTTATATGAATATTATAAATTAATAAGACCATTGCCGCGCTGAACGGGTACCTGAAATGATTGTTTAAACAAAGATATATATTTCCTAAGGTATTCTAAGTATTGTTTAAAAAAATAAAAAAAATGGTTGATATTTAAATCGTGTGAAAAATTCATTGCTCTAGTGCTAAATTCCAGGGAGAAGATCGAGGAGTACGGTTGTGTGGAGAAGTGGCCGCGGGTCACGTGACAGTGCATCATAACTCTACAAAACCCTCTTATAAATCAGTGTCATATTAATTTGTTTTAATTGATTGTAACACTTCATAATGAATTATAACCAACTAACTAACTAACTAACCAACTGACTAACGGTAAAAGAAGTTTAAATGCAAGTGTGCCTGGATGTAGAAGCGGAGGAAGGCCGAGCACGATATGACATGACCAAATACGACAAGTACTTGAAAGTGGACATGTGAAAAGGTCGGCAATAATTGGCGTATGTGCATCGGAAGATGTTATGAATGTAGAGGAAGCAAAGGAAGTATGTCAGGACAGAGCGGTGTGGCGTTCTATCTTCTCTGCCTACCCCCTACGGGAAAATGGCGTGGTGATGATGATAACGAATTATGATTAAATAAAACGATGTTATGTGTTACTATTGGTTTATTATTTAAAAATAGTATTTTATTCTATAGTGTCTTTTCACCAGCCGATGGAGAACTTTACTCCCGAAACCAGGTATTTTATTTATATTTTATTTTATTTATTTATTTACAAAACCAACACAGTCATTACAAGTGTAATAATATCAGATCTGGAACATTTGCTTGCATGACCAATAACGGGTTTGAATAATAACAATTAAAGTATATACACATATACATAGTGCCTAAGTAATAAAAAGGGATGGGAAAAGAGGGATGAGGAAGAATAGGAGAGGATATTAAAAAAATAATATTGGGGATTTTCAAGATGTTTGAACAAAACCCATAAAAATTAAAAAAAAGAAACATAATATAAAAAAAAATTGAAAATAATTTTCTGTGGAATCAGAATACAAATAAATAAATCTAAATTACTCCTGCTCCAGCGCCAACGTTACTTTATTTTTAAACCTTTGTTTAGATATATTAAATAAATCTATACTAACGAATTCGTTATATAAATGACGTGCATAATCGATGGTAGTGTAGGTAAATTAAAATTCTATAGAATAAACCGATAGTAACACATAACATCGTTTTATTTAATCAAAATTCAGTGTCATATTATTTGCTAATAAATGAATTATTAATGGAATGAGAGCAAGCACGAGAGCCAAGTAAATGTACATTATTTTAGACTTCTAAAGAAAACGTTTTCTCTTTTTTTTCGTACTGAAAAAATTAAGCTCTTTTTTTTAACGTCCTTTTAGTCATAGGACGGTAGGTAGTATTTGTTTCATAGAAAAACTTCTTCGTAAGTAGGAACATGTGTAAGTTTAAGAAATTTGAAAAAATGTTTTTTTTTAAATCGTTTTTATTAATAAATGTTATTATACTACTACTGCTATTACTCTGATTCACACCTGGTGGTGCATAGGGAACTGCATTGGTACACCAAGCCCAGTGTATCTTGATCACTTTATTACATAAGGCAAGTTTAAAAAAAATATTTTTTGACGAGATACTTTATTAAATAATAAAAATATATTTCAAACCTTGCGGTGGGTTAATTCGTCTCTGGTAATTAAAATTTAATAGTATACTTAATTAATGTCTTACAAGACTATTGCGTGTTACTAATATGTCCATAAAGTACCATCGGAGATTCAGTAGCGCTAGATTAAAGTATTTGTAAATCATTGCTATTTTATCTTGTGTATTAAGGTACTAAAGGAAATTTATTGAAGTTTTACACTTTTAGATTCCTAAGATTAAGAATATTGTTATTAGATTTAAAGTTGCCTTCAAAAA
Source organism: Micrasema minimum (assembly GCA_022494985.1). Classification (NCBI taxonomy): domain Eukaryota; kingdom Metazoa; phylum Arthropoda; class Insecta; order Trichoptera; family Brachycentridae; genus Micrasema; species Micrasema minimum. Next base: position 71,596 of record JAGVSP010001358.1, on the reverse strand, counting down.
AATGTAATTCTATTTTAACCACCACATCAGGCCAAGAGACCTAATAAAACAGAGGGAAACCAAATCACAAACACCCAGGCTTGAAAAAAATCACTCGATTTTTATGATTTCAAATGAAACCGATCCATCATTAATTCCATATTCATTTAATTTGCTAAATGGCAAGATAGATGCACCATCTTTACTGACTCAAGTGACTTTTTGTATTCCAGTCCGTAGGTTGAGAAAAAATGACTTGCTGTTCCTTAGCCATCACAAAACTAACTATGGTTTTCATGCCCCATCGTCTCGATTGTGTCGTATTGTAAACTCAAGACGGGATCTGGACTTTTTACTAAGTCTATCAAGATTTAAACATTCGTTGAAGTAGACCCGATCCTGTCTTGAGTGTGTCCACATTTTATTCTAACTGTCTTAGCTTCACCAATTTAATGTTCTGTCACTTTATTTTTCTGCTTTAAATGTAAATATAAATAAATATATGAATAAAATTGCTATAAACTGCACTTGGTGTACCAATGCTGCCATATTCACAATTGAGTGTGGATAAGAAAGATAAGAAGTAGTAGTATAAACATAATTTAAAAAATAATGAACAAAAGATTTGTGCCTTCAAACCATTAAACCGTCGCGTCGCGTCCTTTTACATTTCAGGATCAAACATAATACATTCCCAGATCTTACACTATCTCCACATTCTCCCTTCCATTCCCCCCCCTCCGCGTCCCATAGCATACCAGGGCATTAAAGGATAAAGGAGTCGATAAAGTATAAATTACAACGCCTTGTTGACTATCCGAGTTATGCCCGTACAAGTTATGGAGCATAACTAGCTGTTCGCAATGATACAATCTGTGTATGTAGTTTATCGCCAAGATATTAGACCCAGCATTGCACGTTGATAGGAAGGACGCAGATGGATATAAATAACAGTATATCTGTGTACAAGGGACTGCTTTCGCAATAAAAATAACTTAAATGGGTTGTTCAACACGAGCGAGAGATGAAATAAGGGTAGGTTTGGAACATATTTCCAGGGCAGTGGTTTAGCATCAAAAATAAATAAATTGAAGGCAATGCCAATGTAACAAACATAAATTTGGAAATTGATCGTGATAATAATAACTTTCATAACTGGAGTCGTGAATATGCGGCGGTGGACCTGGCTTGGGCATCAAAAATAAATAAAATGAAGGCAATGCCAATGTAACAAACATAAATTTGGAAATTGATCGTGATAATAATAACTTTCATAACTGGAGTCGTGAATATGCGGCGGTGGACCTGGCTTGGGCATGTACGTCAGCAGACCGTCGATGACCGTCCTACGGATGTACTCGGCAGAGCTGATGGATGCGGGCCTGACGTGGGAGGAGAGCGAGAGGGCTGGCTGGTGATCTGATGGAGTCTCCTGGAGGGATCTAGTGATGTCCACATGAAGAAGAAGAACATTTAATTTTTGATACCTTGGACTGATTCTGAATCGTAAGATAGATCATCTTGGCTTAATGTTATAAATAATCATCATGATAAACTTCAATGGAGTACAAATTTAGCGCCTTATGTATAATAAGTTGCAGATAAGGAAAATTATGATTATTATTGAGAACTCAAAATCATTGCAACTGGAAAATTAGAAATTACATGACTCGACAGGATCACATATGATTGATTGAGCTTTTTATAGGTTTTATGACCTGTTTTTTGCTGAATTAAGTGGCCACTTATGTATTACACCATTCAATTTCACAGCTTGCTGTTTACAAAGGCGTCAATCAATAACTAGATGGAATGGGGAATGTTGTAATAGGTACGTAATTTAGCCGCTTACAGTTCATATCCCCTGTAAACACTTAGATATCCATATTCCCTTCCAGACTTCTCGTCTCTATTAAGATGTCTTCTTCTCAACTTAGACCTAATATATATTAGTCTCATTCGACGCTGCCACTTGTGATGTCGACTCCCAGCTGTCCCTCCATCTTTTTGGAGGTCATCCAGGAAGTCAGCGCTGCGGCTAGGTGGACAAAGATGCATCACTGAGCAGGGGATTCTGTTATCATCCATTCTCTCCCTTCTTCTTCTTTCTCTTCCCCGCCTGACAACGTCTTGGACTTCGCAAGTTAATCAATTTGGAAGTTTCTAACCCTGTCCCTCACAGTTTTCCCAGCGATGGATCTTCGAATATTCATCTCCAAGACTTTCAACATGAGATGAGTAAAACAATATTTACATTAAAAATTTAATTTGGGTCCGCGAACCGTTGTTCTATAACGTCTGCAAATGGATGAAGGAAGCGCGTCCAACATTTATCCATAAAACTTGAATACATCTGGTTGTTCCTAGTAAAATGAGTTCTGTCTGATGAACAGGTCCGGGGTGGAAGTCTTGGCAGAGATATCTCTTTACCGAACATCTTTATATCTTATACTGCCTCATTGGAGATGTTCTGCATAAATCTGTAGCCACTACCAGAGTTCTGACTCCGAGACGCCGTCTGGCAGATAGATATGTCGTTGGACCAGTTACTCTCAACATGAGGGTCACAAACTTTAATTCAATATGTCATCATGAATCTATTTTCATACTTTGATCTAAGTGATTGGCTACTAAATCCTAAGAAAATTCACGTTCTGTAGCTCAGATGTAAACTGTCGACGGATTATCAACAGTATACCTAACCGAGTAACACGTAATAAATATTTGTTTCGATTACCAGTTTGTGTAAGTAATTATTCACAAAATTCGTTTCTGTATCGTACATGTTCAAATTATAATTATTTTTTTTCGGAAATTGATTTATTCAATATGTCCCTTTATTCAGTTAAAAAGAAAATAAAGCTGATGCTCAACCAAAACTGAACACACGCTTTTGTTTAATGTATTTATTATTGTTGTTGTGCAGGAGAAAATAATGTATGTAATTGCCATATCCAGACATCCACACACACCCTCACTCGTCCATTCACCCTGACACACACACACACACACACCCTCGCTCAAACATCCCTACACCTTCAAGACACTTAATTGTTTTATTTTTTATTATTGTTATTTCTGTAATATTTCATATTGTAACTGTATGTGTCCAAAACCAAAATAAAATAAAATAAAATTTAAAAAATACGTCCAGGGCGCCGGAAACCTGATGCCTTGTAAAATAGGCAGGCCTCGTTAAAACTTCCGGAAAGTGTACGTAATATTTAGTATATGGCCCAACCAGCAGAAACGCCTTCGCCTGATGACAGTTGACATCAAACGTTTCTTCGTTTTTTACCTTATTTCTGTATTTCTTACCCCGATCGTGTGGTGCCTGCTAATCCAATCCGCATCCTAGTTTATTCTGAAAGCTGCTGTTTTCCGTAATGTAGGTAAGCTTCCGAGTACTTTAAACTTTGGACCCTTTCGATGACTTGGCTTGTTAAAGTCAAGAGAGAACTGCTTACTATTTTTTTAAAGTGGAGATAGTTAATCGCATATTTACTTTACTTGTAATGGAGGCTAAATTGGCAGTTCACAATGGAGTTCTGGTACCAACCCTTATGTATTGTAGTAAAGCGTGGTGTTGAAAAAAGAAGGACGAAAGTAGATTGAATGCAGTTGAAATGCGATCTTTTAGGCGAATGTGTGGTAAGATTATGTATGATAGGTGTACAAATGTCGAAATTAGAGCAGAGGGCAAGGCTGAGATAAGCATTATCGACAAAACTAAGAAAGGTCTTTTACGATGATTCGGTCATGTAGACCGAATGGATGATGAAAGAACGGCTAAAAAAATATATGATGCGACTGTGCCTGGATGTAGAAATCGAGGAAGGCTGAGAAAGACATGGGATGATCAAGTAAAACAAGTGCGCAAGTGGGCATGTAAGAAGTCGGAATAATCGACGTGCGTGCATGAGAAGATGTATGAATGTAGAAGAAGCAAGAGAAGTGTGCCAGAACAGAGTGGTGTGGCGTTCTATTCTCTCTGCCTACCACTTCGGGGAAATGGCGTGATGGTTAGTTAGTTAGTTAGTTAGTTGTTATGGAAAACGCTTGGATTTCATTTGGGCTTTTAAAAAAGCTCCATAAAGTTTGGGAACCTCTGCATTATACTATTATTGTTTATGGTCAACGGTAAGGATATTGATAAGGGTGGAGGAACACACTATGATAATAATATCACTCTTACACGCATACATTATCTGTAGATCAAAGGAATATGAAATATATTGTTACTGACTGGATTTATAGTGCGCTCTCGACTGAGAAATATCCGTATCAACCAGTATTAGATTCAATTCGATTGGATTGAGTTAATAGAGTTGCGCACTCGTGTAACTATGTAAACAAAGCCTATGGCGTCTTAATTAAAATTCCGACAATTTCCTTCAAACGGAATTTCAGTCAGTTTCAATTATGCGAAAACTGTCAGAAATTCTGTTTTGTGAACTGTTTTTATTAAAAATGTAGAACTTGTCAGGTAAATTATTTATTAATTAAATCTCATGAATTCTGGGAAAACAAACGTATTTATTATTATATTTCTTAATGTATTCATCACCGTAAAGGAGAGCATGTTTTTTAACGGAAGTTTTGACCAGAAGTCTCAGAAGTATATATTTTGGCGATATCAGATGTATAGTTTTGACTTCATTCATTCATTCATACCATCTCCGCTCTCTATGTGGAGCATATGGAATCCACAAACTGCCTCCAGGCATGAATGAATGAATTTAATAAAGAAATTATATTACAACATGAAGGTTTGATGTTTCTACGGGATTACTTCAATTTCACTTTTTTCCGCGATTCTTACCTAAGTATAATCTATAATAATAAAAATTGATAATTTCCCTCAAGGGCGCTTGTATCTATGCATTCATTATACTATACATACTCAGTTAAAAATACTCAACTATTCTGAATTTAAGTTAAAATTTTTAAAAAAGAATTCTGTGATATTCGCATTAAAACCTTATTTTATTTTATTTATTTTACTTTCAAAATTTCATCATAAGTGCACTGCAAACATTTTAAAATTCATTTAAATATTTACATACATGAGTATAAAATAACGATTAAAATAAGTTAACAATACACTGGAATAACCATAAATTATTATAATTCTACCATTTTTTCGTATTTTTTTGTTTACATTCAATAAATATTTCAGCATTCCAATACTGAATTATTGAATGTAAACACTAAAATGCATCTCAAGTTTCAACACTTTCACGCAAAAACGTTCAACAAAAACTCGACAGGCGAGATTCAAAATGTAAGGAATTTGTATTGTGATGTTTCTGCTGTATTCGTTTTTAGGTCTGCAAAAAAAAACAAAATAGAAATTATTCTTTTTAAAGGAAAGTTAAACATTTCAATTGAATTGGGTAGGAAAGCCATAACTCTAGCTTTATTAGTCGAACAAGATGGCAGCATAGAGATCTGAAACTTACAGACATTTAAACAGAGTAGAGCTCCATAACATTCATATTTTATATATATATATTTAACTAAATGTTTTTACACATAATATATGTATCCTCTTAAACACGATTTTTAGAAAAGAAAATCTTCTTTCATTTCTTTTATTTAAGTGTATTTATCACCAAGAAATTTTCAGTTGTAACAATTTATTTTTGAATAAATTTATTTGTTATTACTATTTTTAAAAAGTTTTGGCCAACAAAATAGCCAAACATTTCAGATAGCCCATGAAGCGCTTTAGCTTCCTTGACGATGACACCCTATGTTGATTTTTCATTAAATTAAATTTTCAATGTCTTGTTACAATTTACTATTGAATAAATTGATTATTTGTTTATGCCAACAAGTATTATCCCCTCCCAAAAGCTCTGCGACCTGGAGTACGCTGATGACGCCGTCCTTATTGACGAATCAGTCGGGGGCCTTCAAATAATTGTTGATAGGCTTAATTGGCACTCCACGTGCATGGGTTTAAAATCAACATTGGTAAAACCCATGTCATGTGTAACAGCTCGTGTCAAGATGCCCAGATGCCCCTGGCTTTGTCGGGACAAGTCATCGAAAGGGTCGAGAGCTTCAAATACTTGGGAGCGTACATGACAGAAAACGGCAGAGTTCAGAAAGAACTGGGAGTGCGGCTTGGAGTAGCGGGCGCCGCATTCAACAGTATGAAAGCTGTCTGGAGATCGGATATTTACTCGGTTAAAACAAAATGCCGCCTTTATAACTCCTGCATCACACCTGTTCTTCTCTATGGCTGCGAATCGTGGCACCTAACAAGGGCCCAAGACGGCAGAATACAAAGTTTTGAGAATAGGTGTCATAGAATAATTTTAGGTGTGCGGTGGTTTGACTTTGTAAGGAACACAGAGGTGAGGCAACGGACACAGCAACCCTTGTATCTACTGTCATCCGGCGAAGGCGTTTCGGCTGGCTAGGCCATATACTACGTATGCCTCCCGAGAGCCTTAACCATGTTTGCCTATTTTACAAGGCATCAGGTTCTCGGCGTCCCGGTCGCCCACTGTTGACAATTCGTCGGCAGTTTGCGTCAGAGCTGCGGGACGTGGACTTGACTTGGGAGGATGCGCGGGAGCTGGCAGCCGATCGCTTGGCCTGGAGGCAGTTAGTGGATTCCATATGCTCCACATAGGGAGCGGATATGGTATAATAATAATAATAATAAGTATTATTCATATTTTTCCATTGGGTGCGGATAAGGGAAAGTAATAGTAGTAGTAGCACATACAGAAAAAGATAGAGAATAATGCGGCATCAAAATTCAACCAATATAATATAATAAACAACAAAAAAAAATCAAAATTTGGTAATGATTAGAAATCATAAAATTACAATTTGACATCTCAAGAGAAACAAAAGTTTTGGAAGGGAATATGGATATTTTAGGCGTTTACAGGGCTTATGACCTGTTATTGGCTGGGCTGTAAACGTCTCAGGTTTCCATATTTCCTTCCAAACTTTTCGTCTCCGTTGATATGTCAAATCCTATTAAAATTAAAAAAAAAAAGTTATTTGATGTTGGCCCGTAATGGGTGAAATCAAGTTTTTGTCTACAAGTGTTTGGACACACTCAAAATTTTGTTTAGAAATCATACAAAATTTTTCTTTTCCATAATCCCCTCTCACCTAGTTTATCCATATCAGCCAACACATTTTACGGCCTACTGCAGCAAGTCGAGATATGTCCATGTTTGGATTAATTAAATCGATACAATTGTCTTAAATAATTACGGCAGAGATAGTATGCATTTGATTATTAATTGGATTTCTGTGTATTCTAGTCTAATTTGTAAGATTAACTAATTGTTATTGCTTGTTTGTAGTATCACCAGGAAATACATTTGTAAGTTTGCGCAAATCTAAAATGATTGTACAAGTATTTTATGAACAAAGTTTAAGAAGGTATTATGTGAATAGAGGTGATCTCAGAAGAAGCAACCTTCGGATCAACTTAGGTGTGGCTGACTGAACACAGAGGTTAACCATGCTTGCTTGCCCATTTTACGACGCATCAGGTTCTCGGCGACAGGAGTCCACTGTTGACAATATGTCGACAGTTTGCGTCAGAGCTGCGGGCGTTGCGGGAGGATGCGTCGACCTGTCCGTGTTTATTTATTTAAAACGTTTTAAATTATATGGATTATGCTACTGTAAAAACCCAATTATAATGTAAAGATTTTTTAATGTTATGGTTTATTTTTAAATCGTTATTGGCTTTAACGTATTACATTTTTCGTCTTGGCTAACGAATTACATTTCTATATTGAATTAAAATAACTTTTAAAAAAAAACATAAAAAAAATTAATTCTCCAAGGTCGTAAATACATAAATAAATAACGTATAACCTAAGATAAGTAATATCTATTAAAAAAAAACGGATCCTGTGATATATAACGCAATAAAATCCTGAAGCATCTAAAATGGATAGTGTTATAAAATTAATGTATCGTGTGTTAATTGCTTAGCACATAATTAAATTCGTTGTCAACACTCTTCTAGTTTTGCTTAGAAAAACCAGGATATAAAAAAGTAATGGACTTGTTAAAATGATAATGGTTAATGGTTAATGATAGCCAAGATGATCACATATGCGATCTTACTTTCATGCAATAAATGATCAAGATACACTGCACTTGGTGTACCGTTGCAGTGCCCTATGCACCATTGGGTGCGGATAAGAGAAAGTAGTAGTAGCAGTAAGGGGATCAGTCATACGCTTCAGTACTAGTCAGTATCAGACATGAAATATTGATATGAAAATAGCATGTTAATAAATATTTCATGTTGAATCGAACCCGCGGCCTCATGCACGGTAGTTAAATGCGCTACCACTATGCTACGAGGCGGAATTTGGCAGCACTTTAATATATTGTAATGCTTTATATATTGTAACACAAGACACATTAATAAATCTTCTCGCGAAGCAAAACAACACAAGACTTTTATGATAAAAATTCACTTTCTCTGTTCTAAGCATTAAATTACATTTTCTAGTATTTTCTACTTTCAAGTTGGTTTACAATTCCAACTCAATTGCTTTTTGTTCATATAATATAGTATTTATTAACTTTAGGTAGTTGGTGGATAGTTAACTATGGTGGACTTGACTTAATATAAAATGACGATTATGATAGCTAGTTTTGTAACTTATTTATTCACATAATAATAATTGTTCTCCAAGTGTTTTTTGTTTCTTCATTGAATTATTGAATGTCTTATTTTATTATTTTTCATAGCCTTATCTGTAGAGCTCTGTATGTAGGGTACACCAATTGCAGTGAATTTTGATAATTGTTACATGAAGATGATCAGATGTACGCTTCAGAGCCAAACCAATGTATCACACACGAAATATTTTAATGTGAAAAGTCACTTCACCACGGCACGAGGCGGTCTAAACAATTGTCACAAAAATTCACATCAGTCCAGCCAAACGAAATATTTTTCAGCTATGAAACGTGACATTTCGACCGGAAAATACTGCAAAAGCACAACATCATTAGTTCAGTTTATTTTGGGCATCATGCTTATGTTTTTTATTTGGACATATACAGTTGCAAAAATATACAACAAATAAAAGAAGAAAAAAACCTGAAAAGTGTCATTTGGGTGTGTAAGGGTGTGTGTGAATGCGGATTAGGTTATGTGCGAGGGTGTGTTTTTGATGGGTGTGTGAGTATGCTCATAAAACACGTTATTTTCTCCTGCACAGTGCATTTAATTTTGGTTGGGCATCAACTTAATTTTTTTGTCTTATTTTAAAAAAAGAAATCTGAGGGATCGATCCACCTCCACCCGCGACTGTTATAGAGTCCTTGGGGACTCTCTGTCAGTCACGCTATTTTATGCAAGACTTAAAATTTTTGCTGCTGCAAATGCATAAGCAAATTGCAGGGCCAAAGTTTCCAAGTGAAGTTAAGTCAAGAGGGCGACAGCATCGATCAAGGCAAAAGAAAATCATGTCAAAAAGAAAATTATACGATCCCTCAGTGTCTCCATATTTTAATACCCTTTTTTTTCTTTATTAATGTACATAAATATATAAAAACAAGAATACAAATTAATACAGTCAGCAAAATGTGCCGTAAAAGATTACAAAAATACAAAAGAACATAAGAAAAGGGTGTATAAAAAGGACATGGTAGAAAAATATCGAGTACAATTCACCCAAGGAAAGGATTCCAACAACGGAGACTAAATAGAGATCCCCGGAAAAAAATAAATCTATGCAATCTTATGATATTTCATAGGTATGATATTTTCAATGCCTATCTTTATTTGTATAGTATTCATGTAAGCGCCATGGTCTAGCCTACTGTAATTCAAATTATATCGCTTATGTTACTAAATATTGTACACGCATAATCAGCGCACTTGATGGATGTGCACTTACCGTACGTAATCAGATAAGCCGCGTGTAATTTACATTAAATTGTGCTACAAATCATTCCAATCTCATTTATTGATCTTCCTAACATGAATAACAACACATGTCCGAAGTGTTATTACTAAACTAGACAAGATATTGTTATAGAAACTGATTAGTTATTGTTTTGATCGTACGAATATTGTATAATGCAGGTATTTTTCGTGTTTCCAATCAATTCATATTTAAAAAAACAATTATAAAAGGGCTGTTTTGTTTTTAATAACTTACAGAATATTAGTTTACTTTAGTTTCTTTCTTTTTCAATGGAGGATTCCAATACGTATTACTTTTTTATGTCTGTTTATTTATATATGTTAAGGTTTATTTCTTTAATTATCAGGACTTTCATCATAATTTATAGAAACTGGATAGTTTATGATGAATTTCCTATTAATTTTGTCATTATTTGAAAGTATTGTTTTAACAGTAAATTCTTATTGAGTATTTTCAATAAAAATATCGAAAATAATAATTCTTATTGCTGAGGAGTCTTTAATACGGAATCTATGACATAACAAAGTTTGGTTAATATTTTAAGAAAAATGGCAAAAACATAAGAAATAGGAAAAAAACATTTGACAATCGTTTAGAAAATTCTATAGAAAATTGAAATTCTACTGCTGTTAAAAACAACAGAATTCACTTTCAAAAATATTAATTTACTGGTGAAACAGCTAAACAAAAATACGATTAATACTGTAAATAAATTAAACGCTTTTACAGACTGTTTAATACGACTTGCAAAAAGTGAACTGATTGACCCACATTATAGAATTTCGCTCAATGTTTTGATTTTATCTGCCTGATTAATAGTGCTAATTAGAAATTGATAATTTCTGCTTCACGATTTATCTAAATTAAAATGGCTTTTAGCTAAGTTAAATAAGCTTTAAGACTCCGATAAGACAAGGAAAGTCTTAAGTGCATATTTGAATTTTACTTTTTCTTAAACAAATATTCATTACTCAGCAAAGCACCCATGAAAAAAGTTGAATTAAATTCATTTTAAGTTTTTGTAGTGATTTTCAATACTTTACCATAGCATAAAATATAAAACAATTAGTATAATCTTTTATAAATCTAAATGGCAGCAAAAAAATACGTATTAATTATCATCACCTCCGCAAATTATATTTTATAATATTTAATTACACTTTCCTCAGCGCTTATCGAAAATGAAAGTGAAATACATTAGTTAATTAGTAAATTATAAATTATCCGACTTAAGCCATTGTAGATTTAGTGAACTAAATGACACGATACTTTTTTTATAGTTTTCTTTTAAATATATTTATATTCCGCATTCGTGTTAAGTGTGGGTATCAAAATTATATATTGGCAGTGAAAGTAATTTAGCGTATTATTCAACATTCGATTTTTCGACTTAATTAGTTTCGTTTTTTTATGTTGGGTAAATCGTAAACTAGTTTTTTTTCTAGCCGCGGAAGGCCGAGAAAGACATGGCATAACGAAGTACGTCAAGTACTTGAAAGTGTACATGTGAAAAGTCGGAATAATCGGCGTATGTGCGTGAGAAGATGTATGAATGTAGAGGAAGCAAAGGAAGTCTGTCAGGACAGAGTGGTGTGACGTTCTATTCTCTCTGCCTACCCCTACGGGGAAATGGCATGATGGTTAGTTAGTTTTTTTTTTTAATATGCAAGGATGTTTTTATTATCTTATGAAAGGATTTTTGAATAAAAGTCTTTAAGGAGCTAGCGAGAAAATAAAAATTTGAATGTAAAAATTGTATTTGTGAAGTTTGCGCAAAATTAAACTTTGTTATGATTAATGATTGTTTTTCTTGTGTGATACCTTGGACCGTTATTGAAGCGTAAGACTGATTATCCTACCTTCATGTAATAAAATGATCAAGAGACACTGCACTCGGTGTGCCTGCATGCAGTGCCCTATGCACCATTGGGTAATAAGGGAAAGTAGTAGTACCTAGTAGTATTTTTAAAACGTACTCAAATAATTGACAATTCGTCGGCAGTTTGCGGCAGAGCTGCGGGACGTGGACTTGACTTGGGAGGATGCGCGGGAGCTGGCGGCCGATCGCTTGGCCTGGAGGCAGTTTGTGGATTCCATATGCTCCACATAGGGAGCGGATATGGTATAATGAATGAATGACTCAAATAACAATGAAAATGGTTAGTCATCTCATTTATTCCTGCCTATATTATACTCAGCCTTTATAAGTCTTCTGAATTCCAACAATTATTTAGAAAGGGAAATAAACTGGCGATCCGTGACGTATCATTCTAAAAACGTTGGAAACTCGTAACGTCTTCGTCTGTGGTGTTATATTTTTTTAGCTTCTTAAAAATACTTAACTTGGCAGTACACAACGGAGTTCTGGTACCAACCCTTATGTATGGTAGCGAAGCGTGGTGTCGGAAAAAGAAGGATGAAAGTAGACTGAATGCTGTTGAAATGCGATCTATGTGTGGTAAGACTATGTATGATAGGTGTACAAATGTCGAAATTAGAGCAGAGTGCAAGGCTGAGATAAGCATTATCGACCAAATTAAGAAGGGGCTTTTACGATGGTTTGGTCATGTGGAGCGAATGAGTGATGAAAGAACGACTAAAAGAAGTTTAAGCGCAAGTGTGTCTGGATGCAGAAGCCGAGGAAGGCCGAGACAGACATGGCATGACCAAGTACGACAAGCACTATGGACATGTGAAAAGTCGGAATAATCGGCGTATGTGTATGAGAAAATGTATGAATGTAGAAGAAGCAGAGGAGGTATGTCAGGACAGAGTGGTATGGAGTTCTATCCTCTCTGCCTACCCCCACGGGGGGAAATGGCGTGATAATTAGTTAAAACTACTTTTTTTTAAATTCTCTTCTTCTAACGCAACGTTCTCTACCATGTCGATCATCACCAGATCCCTGCAGCAGACCTTGACCAAATCAGACCGGCATCCATTAGATACACATAAAAATTCATTTTAAACCATCCATTGCTATGTAGATTAAAAAATATATAAAGTAAAAAAAACTTTAGGTGAAATTTAAAAAATATGCACTTTAATTTTATTTTACGGTTGTAGATTTAAAATTAGTCTCAGTTTTGATATCTGACAGTACTAAATTTAATTATGCACGATTAAAAGTAAAAACTATAAACCGTACTGAAAATAAAATATTACTCGTTACTTCGTAACGAATGCAATTATACTGCATAGTTAACTCTGCTGGTTATAAATAGAAATAATTTATCATTCTGCATAACTCATTATTACTAAATTACTTTTTATCGCCAATCTATTACAATGCAATAACTTTTGGTAAATAAATGGCCAAATAACTCGAAGGTGGTTATTTACTTACTTTTTTTGTTTTTTGCCATTGACGGAATTATTGGTCAAAGAAATAACTTCCGGCCAATCAGTACTTTTTGTCGAGTTATTAAATCAAAATAGTATGTTTTCATCATTTCGATGACCACGTAGCGCAAAATTAAATTGGAATTGATCGTACCATTACCATGATTTATTTATTTGTTTTTGGATAACTTGTTAAGCGCCATTTTTATGAAAAATCACCTCAAGGGCGCTGTACATTGACATAACTTAATTAATTCATACCCAAACATACATTTTCGAATGCAAAATCTAACGAAAATTTAAACTATGGAAAATTTATGTTACTTATACGTAGATGAAGTGCTGGAATCCAATTTGTCTTGCAGCTACAAAGCGCATGGACAGCTGAAATTTCAGCTCTCCACCTACCTATATCAATAAATATTCGCAAATAGTAGGGGTTAACATGAAATACTTATTAAAAATAATTTGAATATTTCATGTGTACCTTGGTGTGGTAATGAAGACTGATCATTCTACCTTCATGTAATAAAATTACCAATATACACTGCACTCGGTGTACCGATACAGTGCCCTATGCACCAGGAAACGGAAACTATAAGTATGCTAAAAAAATTAAATTAAACAAAAAACTCTTTTTAAAATTTCCTGTTTCTTAAAAATATAAACCTACTTACCTCCTTGGGTATTTTTAGGAATACGCTTTTCAATCAACAATATGCATCAAATTTTGTATTGGCATGTTGTTGCGGAAAAAGGTTTAAAAAAACTGCCAAAAAACCCAGACATTTAACTTATTGTTAAACAACCCATTTTGGACTTTTACTATGAAGTACTCTTTTTTCAACCAAAATGAAAGTAAAGAGTAAAGCATTCTAATTTGTTATAAAAACTACTGGCCCTAAAGATCGATTTTCTGCTCTTTCATGTGTCATAAAACTCTACCAATACTTAATATTTTAAAAATTCCCTATTTTTAAGAGTTACATTTAATTGTAATTTTTTTTAAATTTAAATGATATGGACAACGAACGTTGGAGTGCCTTGTTCCAAAAATATTTAACAGGTGGCCTGTTGAGATAAAAACATATACAAATGTAAATAAAATTGTATACCATTCATTTGATAATTTCACTGGGACAAAGAACTTTTTTGTACATTTTTTTGGGTTTATTTTATTATTGTTTGGACAGGTAGGTACTACGTAAGCGTAAGACTGATCATCTCACCTTCATGCAATAAAATGATCAATATACCCTGAACTTGGTGTACCGATATACCAATGCAGTGCCCTATGCACCATTGGGTGCGGATAAGGGAAAGTAGTAGTAGTTATCATTGTTTATATGAAAGTAAATAAATAAATAAAGTGATAACCCACCTGTACGACTGCTGATTTATGATTTTAGGATAACATATTCTTTAATTTATTTTGTACATTGTGTTCTGCACTTAAGTGGTGTTATGTAATATATATTGCCTTGAAATATATTATACCGACATAGCTCTGTGTGCATAACATTAAAATATAAAAATATATATTTAGAAATAGGTACAACACAATGCTAAACTAAATTATCTTATATATCTACTTATTTTGAATTTTTTTAATAAATAAATGTGCTTATTAATTAGCGATCACATTACCGGTAACAAATAACCAATTATTACACTGCTAAATTTCTTTAAGCGGAACACGCGATACTTGTTCCAATAATGCCGGAAAACTCGTTCAAATCGCAATAAATAAACCAAGAAAAGGAAATAACAGTATCAAATAAAAATACAAAGCTCAAAATTTTGTAAAACTTCAGAAAACAACAAATTGTAATGCCATCAATGAAGACATTGGCAATGATTTGGCCATGTCCGATGTCTTTTTACCTTTCATTATATTACGCTATTGAAAATCGAATCGATCCGCGGAAAGGTTTCACATTTTTTGCTACTAAGTACAACAGCCTGCCAATACAAAGTATTGGCCCACTTTTGGAGTAAAGAAGACAGAAATCAATGATACACGGAACTGCTTCAAGTTCTGATACAATACATTTTCATGACACACTACTTAGCTATTTACGATTTAAATTATTTGTGAAACTGGAGACTGCTACCGATGCGATGATATGAATTGAATGCATACATATAATGTATACATGTAAATGTTCCAGGACTGCCAAATAAGCTAATTGTATTGTATTGTATCTTTTTTATTTAGCTATAAAAAAAAAAAGTTTGATACAGCTAGTAATTACAATATCATTTATCTATAAACTTATTATTTTGATTTGACATCTCAACAGAGACGAGAAATTTGGAAGGGAATATGGATATCTAGGCGTTTACAGGGCTTATGACCTGTCATTGGCTGAGTTAAGTGGCCACTTGATGTATTACAACATTCCCCATTTCACCTAGTATTTGATATCCATATCCGCCAATATACAGTAAAATGGCGCGACGCTTCACATGTGAACTCTCTGTCATCCATTGAGAAAATTGCTAAGCATTTTAGCAGAAACCTTTATGATTGCAAGTGAGATTCTTACCGAATTATATCACCTACTAGGAAACGCCTGAAGATGAATCTTCAATTTGTTATGCTACACTATACTTATTTAAAACATATATTTTACACATTTTTTTAACTAAATTTAAACTCTTCGCATATTTAACTTCATCTGGCAATTTTTCGTGTTCCTTTAGTCCTTTATAAAATAAACTGTTTTGGGTTCCCGCTAATCTATACTTTGGGAGACGAAAGTTTCTTCGATTCCTAGTCTCATAGTTATGACTGTCTTGGTTGTAGCTTAAATTTTTGTTCAAATATCCGGGGAGCATTTAAAAAAATAATGAAGGCAATAAAATAGCTAAAAGCTGAGTATTGGCAATCCTGTTGCATATGTGTGGATTACATAATATACATAAGTCCATAAAATCTACGTACAGTAAAGGTAGGCAGAATATTATGTTAGTTTTGCTTAATGGCGTGAAAGGATATACATATACGTTCGTAATAAATATCATTAAATTTTTAAGGATAGACATTTCCATATTTCAAACTAGCATTATTACGTAATATTTTCTACAATTTTTGATGAAGCAGGTACCAATCAATGTCGTTTTCAAATAGAAGAAACTAATATAATAACTGTATGCCGCCTATAACGCATGTGTACAAAGAAGAGAAAGCTTTTATAATGAAAACATATTAATTATAATAAAAACTTACCGGCTAAAAACAATATATTTTTTTAGTTATAAATAATAATAAATAAATATATAAATAAAAAGCGCAGTAGAGAAGAAGGTTGTAGGTACTAAATAGATAGAGCCTTGCTGAAAACCAATCGAAGAATAGGACTTATATTATAATATAATATAATATAAGTCCTGTCAATTTCCTGAAACATCCTTATTAATTTCCTGAAAATCTAATAAATCCTGCAATATAAAAAAAGGGATCTATTGATGATAATTTTACTATATTAACTTTTAATTTGTATTTTCAATTCTATTCCCAAGTCGAAGAAGTTTAAGATCAATAAAATAATTATGTATTAAAGTTATATTGCTTATTAACAGGAAAACTGGACTGTTCAAGCTTTATATAAGAAAAAACAGGATATCCTCGTTTAGCCTTAGGACATTTTGTTTCCTACAGTCGTAGAATAAAATCAATTCATTAAATATAACGTACAGATATTGTAAAATATAAAATTCAACATATCGTTAATTATAAATGATTTAATATTAGTAATTGAAGGAAACTCGTGGTAAGCTTGACGCACTTAATATTTTAATTGTTTTGTAGGTTAGTTCGTAGAACTCTATTTTTATTGGGAAAACCCTTTGGTATTGTAATTAAAACGCAACTAGTTCTACATAGGTTTTTTATTATAAAAACACTTGACGCGTTTCGTCTTATGAGGACATTATCAAAAAACTCTTTTTTATAACAAAAAACCTATGTAGAACTAACCAACTAACTAACTAACTAACCATCACGCCATTTCCCCGAAGGGGTAGGCAGAGAGGATAGAACGCCACACCACTCTGTCCTGGCATACTTCTCTTGCTTCCTCCACATTCATACATCTTCTCATGCACGCACGTCGATAATAATCGGAATACCGACTTCTTACATGCCCACTTTCAAGCACTTGTTTTACTTGATCATGCCATGTCTTTCTCGGCCTTCCTCGGCTAGAACTAGTGTTTTCCTGCACTTCAGGAATAAAATGAAGGCAATAAAATAGGAAAGGAATGGAAGTCTTCCAAAGATTAAACGACCAACACATTGTTGCACGTGTATTTATGAGTACCTTCCACTACTTATAATATGGACGCAAACACGAGAAGGTAATTGAAAATTTCTCCTAAATTCGTTTTTTCCACGTGCCCGACCACGGGACCAATAGCAGAGACGTATTTAATTATAGATTTTATTATTTTATTATTTATTTCGAAAACGAACAAAATATTATAATTAAAATTGATATTCCTACGAAAATTCCCTAATGACTACTCATTAGGGAAAGTCGGTAAATAATAATAATTTTTATTATTCTTATCCGAATGAATTACAATTTATTAGGATATAAATGAAATCAGAGACAGACAAACTCTGGAAACGAATGTGGGTTATCTATGTGTTTACAGGGCTTATGACCTGTCATTGGCTGGGTTAAGTGGCCACTTGATGTACTACAACATTCCCCATTCCGCCTATCATCTGACAACCATATATGACAAATTTTTGAAACTTCTATATATGTTGAGTTTGTACAGAAGCCACATGTGAGTTGGTTTTTCGATAGATTTTTAATATCTTTGACATATGTTGAGAAGATAGTTAAGCATTTTTTGACAATCTAACTTTATTGGTGTAGGTAAGGTTCACCCGAACTTAATTACTTACTAGAAGACGCCTGAAGACGCCTAGATGACCCACATTCGTTTCCAGAGTTTCTCTGTCTCTGTTGAGATATCAATAATATCTGATATCAGCCCAGCATGGGTATAATCCAGTAATTTGTCTACAAGTATTTGTATACATTCAACATGTTGTTAAAAAAAGTTTTAAATTAAAATACATTTACATACCTTTGAAAAGCTCATAAAAATAACATACGACGGTTTAGTAGCTGTCATCGACTATTTAAAAATAAATACATATTAAGTCTCTATTTTTCCCTTATTTATTTTATTAATTTATACTTACGCATCCGTACCGGTGCATACGATGCTGCACTGGTATAAAGCCATCAATTGTGACAGTAATTTGAAATAAGAATACTGCGAAGTGTAATTTTTACGTGAGGTCATCCTTAAATCTGTGTATTGTTTCTCTGGCTCCCTCTAACTATCGCATGCATTATGAAAAAACACCTAAGATCCTAGTGCCCCGTGGCCCCGGAGCCCCGGAGCCCCAACAAGGCACCCTTCTCCCAAGTCCTGCCCTGCTAAAGGGGGCCCACTCCTTCAGACACCAGCAACCGGCAACCAGCACGGCCACGAACCGAGACAGGTACGAACTAAAACACCTCTAATTATAATGTTAGTCATTAGGAAAGCTTACCCAATGTAAACAATTATTAGACAAATCTTACAGAGCGATAAATTCTAGATGCTTATATTTTAGTCATGGATCTGGGAATACAATATGAGCGCCTAACATGGTCACTAAAATTGAGGTTTTTATTTATCTACTAAAATTCAAAATGTGATTATGCAGCTGATATACAGGGTGTAACAAAACTTGTAGTACAACCCGAAAACTGGTGAATCTGCATCGTGTTTGGAGACGATTGTGTAATATGACTTTTTAATTTGAGCTTGAAAAAATAAATATAAAATTATCTATCACAAAAGTTTTCATAAGTATGGGATATTAAATAAAATTGCTCAAATTCTTTTTAAAACGACTTTTTTTAAATTTTATTTTCTTTACGGATAGTATTAATTTGACTAAATGCAAGATATTTGATAACAATTTACCAAAAAAATCAACTTCGTACTCAATTTTCTTGAAAACTAAGGGTAAAATAAAATAAAAAAATTCTACAAAATAAACTCCAAATATGATGTAGATTCACTGGATTCCCGCTTGTACATAGAGTTTTGTTACACGCTGTATACCACTATGCTACTAGGCGGACAAAAGTTTACATAACATTTAATTAATTTTTAAAAATTACTTTGAATTTTGTTATGTAGATAATATTGCAATTTATTTTATTTTATGTAGATAAATTGTCCGCCTCATGGCATAGTGGTAGCGCTTTTGGCTACAGTGCATGAGGTCGCGAGTTCGATTCCCGTAGAATATTTATCGACATGTGGTTTCATATAATACTGACCGATATCCTCAAATATGCAAAGAACATCACCTACTATCTTTAATAAAGCGTCGTGAAATAGCCGATATAGTTTTTCTATCAAAAATAGCCTCTGGAGCAATAGACTCCCCGGAACTACTATCTAAACTTTCTATAAATATTCCCCGTAAAACCATTCGAAACAACCCTATTTTTTATATCCCTCTGGTATACACTAACTACAGAAAAAAATCTTATATATGGCGAGCCTCCAATAACTTCAATAAATTATCTAAAACATCGAATATAGATTTATTTAAGAATAACCATGGTGATGTGCGGCGTTTGCTATCCGAATGAAATCACAATTGTTGAGTTAGCATTTTTTTTTTTTTTTTTTTTATAGAATAATCTTACGATTAGAATATTTTTCTTTCTTTTTATCTTTGTTGTTACTACCTGTGAGAACCTGTAATTGGTCTACTCTGTTTTCTTTTTATGTTATGTTAATTATTATATTTATTTGACTGTTGGTTTTCCTGTAAATAAATAAATGAATAAATATTGAAATTTCATGTGTGATACCTTGGGCTGGCAGTGCAGAGTAAGACTGATCATCTTACCTTCACGTAATAAAAATTATCCAGATACGCTGCATTTGGTGTTCCAATGCAGTGCCATATGCACCATTAGGTGCGGTTAAGAGAAAGCAGTTGTAGTAGTAGACATAATTAAATTTACATTATTTTTGTAATCAAACACACTAATCGCGTTAGATTATAAAAATTCTACCAACACATAAATAATAATTATCTAATTCACTTTCTCATTATACGCTATTAAACCGTTTCAACTGTTATTTATTGATTTGAGTAATTTACATACATTCTAGTACACGATTCAGTTCATAAATTTAATTGTTTACAGCCAAGTCATAGGTTTTTGATACATTACAAGCAAAATAGAGAAATTCGTAAACGAAATTGGAAACTAAAGAACATTTTATACGCGTTACTATATTATTATAGTTATTGTCACTAACTGCATATGAAGTTTGTATGCTGTGACCTTTGAACAAGAATTCACAAGAATGGGCGTTTTCATACAAAGTTTTTAAAAATATACCCTTCCTATGGTTAATTTCATAACACGCGTTTCGTGTATTGGCCTTAGTGATGGAGTCTCTAGCACTCCAGCACTAAGGCCAATACACGAAACGTGTGACGTAGATGTCTAGTGATGACGTAGATGCCTATTGATGACGTAGTGAGTGACGTAGTGGGTAACTAGACACCTCAGTCACGGTAGTATTTTTCAAGTATGGAATTCCACTTCTCTGAAATTCGTGTTCGATGGCTGTGACACATCACACCACAAATACTATAAGTCCCAATTTGTTGAAAAAAGCTCACACCGGCCGCCACATTTCTGTCTAAGAAACGTATTTCTATCTTTTACCTATGTAGAGATATTAAATATTTAAAAATCCAGTTTTAATTTAACACTACGGAGATAAAAGTCCCATTTTAGCGATTTTTTTTAAAAGTTGACTTTTTGAGTAAGTGCAGTTTAGTATTCACGGTGCGATATATATATTTTTTTATTATATAAAAAGAAATCTATGCAATCTTATGACATTTGCACATATTTCAATTTGTAAATACTATTTTCAATAAAGCCTAAGCGGCTTGTGCTTGAAAATAGGAATCGAGTCGTGTCGAAGTGGGGATTCGAACCGACGATCTCTGGACTCAGAGACCGCGACGCTACCCACTGAGCCACCACCCGTTCTATATCTATTATTGATTATTATAACATACATATTATGTGAAAATACATGATTAGTGGTTATAATCATTTCATGTGTGATATATCTTGGACAAGTACTGAAGTTACATGTGATTTTTATATTAATAGTTCATGTGTGATAGATACTGGACTGGCGTTGAAGCGTAAGACTGATCACCTTACCTTCATGTAATAAATTGATCAAGATACACTGCACTCGGTGTACCAACACAGTGCCCTATGCACCACTGGGTTCGGATAAAAGAAAGTAGTAGTAGTATGTTAAAATGTTGAAAATTTTATTACGCTTTCTATGATAATATAATTGAATGAAAAGTTACAATTTGACATCTCAACAGAGACGAGAAACTTGGAAGGGAATATGGATATCTAGGCGTTTACGGGGCTTATGACCAGTCATTGGCTGGGTTAAGTGGCCACTTGATGTATTACAACATTCCCCATTTCACCTAGTATTTGATATCCATATCTGCCAATATACAGTAAAATGGCGCAACGCTTCAAATGTGAACTCTCTGTCATCCATTGAGAAAATTGCTAAGCATTTTAGCAGAAACCTTTATGATTGCAAGTGAGATTCTTACCGAATTATATCACCTACTAGGAAACGCCTGAAGATGAATCTTCAAATCTCAAGATGAATCTTCAAATTGAAGATTGAAAAGTTATTCAATATAAATTTGTAAATAAAACTTTACTACTAGGTATTTATCTACAAATTTCTATATCCGCTTCTATGTAGAGCATACGGAGTCCGCAAATTGTGTGCAAGCTACTTGACAGGTTGTCATCTCCTGTATGTCTTTCTAATTCAGTCAATAATGTAACCTAAGTCGTTTTATATTCAGGGCTGAGATTATGAATAAATATGAACAGATCTATCGGGCGAGATGGACAAAATCAAGATCGAATTATCTTAACATTTCTTTTTTGTTGGACTTCACAAG
Organism: Micrasema minimum; assembly: GCA_022494985.1. Lineage (NCBI taxonomy): Eukaryota > Metazoa > Arthropoda > Insecta > Trichoptera > Brachycentridae > Micrasema > Micrasema minimum. Next base: position 49,261 of record JAGVSP010001358.1, on the reverse strand, counting down.
TTACTCAAATTTGTGCGTATCTTATACTATCCTCTTCAGCATGGATTTGGTCGTCTTACGTGTGTCCGCTCTATTTATTTGATCTCTTATCTCATTCTGGAGAAAACCTCTTATGGGTGATGCATTTCTATCCTCATAACCACTGTTTTTTCAGACGATAGTTCCATATTAATAATGTATTATAATTAAGAGAAAAATATTTATTTAAGCTGATATAGGGGAAGCTTGCCTAAATCGTACTTGCGCCTAAATCGTACCACGCCATTTAATCCCTCCCTAAACAACATCGCTGCGCTGTCACTGTGTCGAGAAATAATTTTTAAAAAAAGTTTTTTCTTATCTTCTTACAAATATTAAGTCTTATTTACGTGGGATATTACGTATTCAACGTAATGTCATTATATTTTTGAGTGATACCGATAAAAAGGTAGTTGTTTAGATATTCTCTCGGTGTAAATTTTTACGGTGGAAAGTATGTCGTTGGCGTATCGCGACATATTTTTCGTGTGTTTGGTGTTGCGCCTAATTCGTACCGGCAAATATATTAATGATTGGTACTTGGTACTGCTAGGATTAAGAAATAACAGTTTTTCAATGTTTAATATTTATAAGCTTTAACTTTGAAGTCATAACTGCAGTAAACATATTAGGTATAACTCAACTGATTAGGCGCTATGATCACTCATAACGCGTATGATACATGTTACATTGATGATATGTTACATTTGCGATAAAAAGTAATAATTTTTTTTTTTTTTTTTAAGTACGATTAAGGACCACTACAGGTACGAATAAGGAACAGTGTTCCATAATCGTTCCTTTCGAGTTAAGTTTAATTTTATTTTTTATAACCAAAAGGGGTTAATTATTATTTAATACAAAAAAACAATAAACAATCATGTTTGTAAGACTAATTGTGTGGTGGTCTGCTGAACTAACAAGACTAAAGAAAATGGTTACAAGAGCCAAACACAAACTTCGGAATTCTGGACTGCAGAGACGTGAGACTATAACCCTTCCAGCATTTCTAGAAGCAAAAGATAGTTACAAAAAAGCCATACACGAAGCCAAATTAGAATCATGGAAAAATTACTGTTCCATACAGAATAAAGAAACCGCCTGGTCAACTGTCTATAGAATATTGGCAAAAAATAACAATAAGGCACCACCAATGACCCTCAAAAATGGATCAACAGTCTTTAATTCTTCGGAAGATTCGGCAAAAGGTCTACTAGATCATTTTTTTCCGGATGACGATTTAACCTCTGAATCCTCATTGCATCTTGACATAAGAATAGAATCTAAACTCCCTTCGAATGTTCCAAACGACCCCATATTTACAATACAGGAGATAATAGCCGTATTGAAAAGCATCAGTACAAAAAAGGCACCGGAAAATGACCACTTTACATCAGATATATGCATGAAAGTTACAGAATTTTTTGGAAATGTAGTACTAGAAATGTATAATGCATGCTTACGCTTACATTGTTTTCCTACACCTTGGAAGTGCTCCAATGTGATTGTCATTCAAAAACCTGGCAAAGTGGAGAAAGATGATGTCAAGTCTTACAGACCCATTGGTCTCATCCCTGTCTTTGGAAAAGTCCTAGAAAAACTGATGATCGAAAGAATATCTTGGCATATTAATAAAGAACTTAGCACGAACCAGTATGGGTTCACTCCCCAAAAGTCTACCGAAGATGCTTTAAATGCTGCTGTCAGCTCCATAGCCAAAGGAAGAGATACTCATCAAATTGTTATAGTAGTTTCACTGGATATTCGTGGAGCTTTTGACCACGCTTGGTGGCCCTTTTTAGTTTATCAACTGCGAAGGAAAAAATGTCCAAAAAATCTACTGAAACTGGTTATTAACTATCTACATAATAGAGAGGTCAGAGTTACTCATGGAGATGTGACTAAAAGTAAAAAGACTACGAAAGGCTGTATCCAAGGGTCAACCTGTGGCCCAAGCTTTTGAATATAATACTCGACGACCTCCTTCAATTAAAATTTGGGAAAGGAATCTGTATTCAAGCTTTCGCAGATGATGTCTTTCTAACTGTAACTGCCCAGATCATGTCTGAGGCTGAAGATCATACAAATCAAGCACTTTCAATCATAGCTGACTGGGGTAAAAAAGTCAAACTTACCTTCTCAGAAGAAAAAACAAACGCTATGCTGATGACCAAAAGAAGAAATGAACCATCTCCAACCTTATTTATGAACGGTATAAGACTCGCTCTTGTTGATTCAATCAAGATATTAGGTGTTACCATAGACAAGAAACTGAATTGGTCATTACATGTAGATAACATCTGTAATAAGGCGGCGAATCTCTCTGGTATGCTTGTAAGAGCAGCAAAACCTACATGGGGGTGCTCTCCCGCGGTGATGCGACAGATTTATTATGGAGCCATTGAACCTCTTGTCACATATGCGGCCAGCGTATGGGCAACTGCTGCCGAAAAGAAGTTTAACAAGAGAAAATTGGATAGCTTACAACGACAATTTGCCATAAGATCCTGTAGGGGATACCGAACTATATCTCTTATCTCCGCTCAAGCTTTAACTGGTTTCACACCACTGGACCTCAAAGTTCAAGAACGAAAAGATATTTATACTGTAAAGAAATCTGGTAAATTAAGTTTTATTCCCGACGATCGTACATACCAAGGGACGATAGAATATTTTACTCTACCTCACCCGAGTGAAAGAATCTCAGAAAACTGCCTCTTTATAGACAAAAATTTGCCTCCAGCGATCCCTAATGAAATCAGAATATTTACAGATGGCAGTCTTTTAGATGGTAAGGTCGGAGCTGCTTTTGTACCTTATGAAGGATACACAGAACTACCTGGCAGGATGTTTAAACTAGATAATATGTGCTCAGTTTTCAGGCCGAAATTACTCGCTATAAGAGAAGCCCTTGAATGGTTATTAAAGAAACCACCTGAGAGGTGGAAGTTTGCTAATATATTTTCAGATTGTCGTTCTGGGGTTGAAGCTATTATGGACACTCGTTCTGTAAATCCCTCTTATCGTGGAAATCCAGAACAGAATGAAGCTTATGAAGACAAGAGGAATAGTCTTACAAATTTGCTGGATCAGAGGTCATGCTGGCATCTTGGGGAATGAAAAGGCTGATGAAAAGGCTCGAGCTGCAACTTGTAAGAGAACTGCCCCTTTTTTCTCAGATTTTCCTTTAAGCTTTGCGAAGCGTTGCATTAAACACAAGATTCAGCAGCAATGGGAAGAACGATATAGCACTTCTACTACTGGAAAAATTACAAAAATGTTCTTCCCCACATTAGCCGATGCAGCTTTCTTCCGTAATCATCATGAAACATCCTTCGAGCTGACGCAGATGTTTACTGGCCACGGAGTTATGAGAAGTTATCTTAAGAGGTTTAAAATAAGAGATGACGATTTTTGCTTGTGCGATGACAGCTCTTCTCAAAGTGTTGAGCATCTGCTTTTTCACTGTCCGATTTTCAGCTTACAACGGTACAGTCTTGAATGTGAATGCAGTAGGCGCAACTTGTCAATGACAGATGTTTCCTCAATTATGAAAAGCAAACACGCACCATTACTCATGAACTTCATGACAATGGTGGCCAAACAGATCAAGGCATTGAACCAGGGACAGTAAAATGAATAATTAAAAGTGTCGACCAACAGAATCAAAACACCTCTCTGAATTCTCGAAGCCTTGTACTTAACATGTAAGGCTTTCTTATTCAGCAACTCAAAAAAAAAAAACATCGAGACCACTTTTAATAGAGACGTTCATCAGCACAACACCAGTTTACGCAACAAAATACATTTAAAACCTGCAAATACAACCAAATTCGGTACAAGATCTCTAAAATACATAGCATTTTCCGAATTTAATTTGTTACCTGACATGTTTAAGATCCCTGTATCTAACTATCGAAACAGGACCTCTGATTTGAAGAAATATTATTTTTAATAAGTATTTTGAATGATACCTTTTCTACTTGCATCGATATAATATATGGTTTTTTGCTGTTACTGTAATAATTCACTTTATTGTTTCTTTAGGTTTTATGTTTTCATTGGATTGGTTCTGTTTTTTGTATATATTGTGTTTTATTTGTGATCTAAGCGATGTCAGTGCGTATTAGAATAAAATGAATATGTGTTTTTTTATTTGTCCCTAAATGAGTTTATTGTAAAAACTTAGGGAAAAAGAAAAAAGAAAAATTTTGATTTTTTTCCATGTAATGTTATTTTTTAATAAATAAAAAAATAAAAAAATAAAAACTCTTTATTTAAAAAGAAAAGTCCTTAGGGGATACGATTTAGAAAAGATTCCCCTGCTATTGGTATTTCCTGTACAGTTAGACCAATAAATATCTCCTGTCACTCTGCGTATAATATCACTTGCAATACAAGAAGTTATTTAGCTTGTGATACCTGCATAAAGTGCATTTACCTGTACCTATAATGATTTCAGATATAGCTTACGCATTGAACCAATATTGATTACTGTTAAATACAAAAACTCTCACATTTACATTTCCATCGGATACATGTTGTGTTGGTGACAACCTGTTAAACTCAGATGATAATTTTCTAGACATTCCAATAACAGCGAGTGTAGAAAATTTTACACTGATGAAACTTTAATATCAGCAGCAATATTGTAATCCAATGATGAATTAATTTACTTTAGAATCCTTTTGATATTGCTCGTACTTTACTACCTTTAATATTTTAAAATCGTTATTTACGGCTTCATCTACATAATGTATAATTGAGTCACCCATTTCAAAAGTTTATTTAGACCATTTTCATTTGTTTCAAAAACTAACTAACTAACCATCACGCCATTTCCCCGAAGGAGGATAGAACGCCACACCACTCTGTCCTGGCATAGTTCTCTTGCTTCCTCCACATGCATACATCTTCTCATGCACGCACGTCGATTATTCCGACTGTTATTATTATTTGTTTTTATGTTCATATTTTAAATAAGCACAAAGATGATAAGCGAATGCTTTATGATGATTTTCGTATTAGACAAAGCTTTTTTCAATATTTAAGGCTTTTTTTTAAGAAAAATATTTCAAGTTACATTAAATAAACATGTTTAAGGTTTTTTCTATTTGCACAAAATATATAAAGAGTGTGTATAAAAACATAAATAAAATTAGGTATGTACTACTTTAAGATCAAATAAATAAATAAAATGTCTCCTTAAATAAACTTATTATAACAACATTTTGAATGTTTACAAATACTTGTAGAGAGATTATTGGATTATACCCATGCTGGGCTGATATCAGATATTATTGATATCCCAACATAGACAGAGAAACTCTGGAAACGAAAACTCACTTAACCCAGCCAATGACAAGGCATAAGCTCTGTAAACGCCTAGATAATCCACACTCGTTTCAAGAGTTTCTCAGTCTGTTGGGATATCAATAATATTTCAAAATGCATTCTTTGAAAAAATGTATTATCTGTAGAATATTACGCCTTTATAGACTAACGTGCTGTAGTTCATTAAGACAAAACAATTTTATTTTATTAACGTCACATTTTTTCAAAATTTAATGTTTTAATCAGATGCACTTCTTGTTACGAGTATAACTGTTAAACAACCGGAAGGTTTGAGGTAATTTGGTAAACATTCATCGTTGGAGGTATTTTTTAGGTATAATTTGAGAAATACAATAGCCAGTCTTAATGTTTTGTTTATTTAGTCAGGCAATGAGTTAACTTGAAGATCTAGTTAAGAAATTGAGGTAAAGACACGCAATGCGTAGTGTAATTCATTTTAATATGTGATGTTTTGTTCCGACATGAAATGGCTACGGACAGTGAATAACAAATTAGTTTTTCCGTACACGCAACCATTTTGTTTTGTGAAGTATTTCCGTAAAGTTTTATTGATTGAAAACATGCATTTCGGGGAAAGGTATCAAAAATAAAAACAGTAACTGAAATAACACATTAACAATTTTTAGACACTTCCTATCTAAATTCAGAACAAACCTATCTTACGGTAAGATTTCACAGAAGCGAAGTAAAATGGCTGTAATTGTTGTAATTGCAAAGCAACTCAAGTGTTTCTTTATTTAGAAAAATAAATAAATAAATTAGTAAATAAGTAACTTTTAAAAAATACAAATTTAAAAAGATGTACTTTTTTTTCTTTACAAAACGTGTGGAACAGATGATATTGCAGTTTTAAATATTTTTCTCATCTTAATAAATCCCACTCTTAATTCTGTGGGAACGCTTCGTATGAAAACTTAATTTGGCCTTAAAATTTTTGAAATTCTGTTAATCATTCTTCAATTTATTTCTAACAAGTTTTCACTTACTGTTTACCAAGGTTCAAATGCCCAATTTAAGAGTTACTTTTATACATAAATATTTACTTAAGGGTTTAAATCAACACCAACGGGACCATCCCTGATGTGAGTCGATAAAATAACTTGTTTTATGTATTACGCGTATATGACGTCAGCAATTAAATTCTGCTGTGTTAATTTTCGCTTGCCATCATAATATACCTACCTACGCGTCACAAACGCGAGATAATTCTCAACACTTGTACAAATTTCAGACTGGTGAGTTTCTAGATCCAAACGGGGCTATTTTTCATTTATCGCGTGAACTTATATTTTATACATGGTGTAAAAAACTCGATGTATAAGCGGGAAACCAGTGAATCTATATCATATTTTGAGTCGATTTCGTAGAATTTTTTTATTTTTATCAAACCATTACTTTTCGAGAAAAATTGAGTACGATTGACTTTTTTATCGATATTTTTTTGTAAATTGTAAAATCAATAAATTACACCCTGTATATCAGTATCCTAGTAGCATAATCATATTTTGTATTTTAGTAGATAAATAAAAATCTCAATTTTAGTGACATGTTAGGCGCTCGTATTGTATTCCCAGATCCACGATTAAAATATAAGCATCTAGAATTTATCGCTCTGTAAGATTTGTCTAATAATTGTTTACATGTTAAGCTCATTCCAGCTGCTAAAATCTAAAAGATAAATATGTAAACTGCATTTATTAGCCAGCGGCTTTAATAATCAAACAAAAACTATATGTTTGCATGTCATTGCATTAAACGCGGTGACTTTTTGCTGAACCGTGCAATCTAAATATCAAGAACACTAGGTGAATTTTAATCAGGAGATTTACATTTACCCACAAGCCGTGTGACACGAAATAATTAGCCCGACCAAGAGATTCCATGTAAAATTGTCATAAAAATCGTCAGAACGTTTCTGAGCGATCACATAGTAACGCTGTGCATGTTTGTAATAATTCCGATTACTTACACATACGATCAAAAGTGAAATTAATAATTATTGGTTCATGTTAATGAACATGTTTGTATACTTAGCTACGAGTACGTAAGACGAGGCGATGACTGACACGCGAGATTGTTTGCGGCGTATGAATAATTATCAATAAAATTATTACATTAGTTGTGTATTTTGTGAGTATCCGTTGTTCATTAGTTTTGTATTTTAGTGACTATCCGTTGTTCATTAGTTTTGTATTTTAGTGACCATCCGTTGTTCATTATTTTTTAAAGTAATTTGGTTATGGATTTATTTGGTGGTTTGAATTTGATGTTTCTATTATTTATGAAGACAGGTAAAATTTCCTGACTAGATGTCAAGACCTAATTGATGTTATTAAATGTAATTAATATTGTCTGACATATTCTGCGAATGTCCCCCTCCAGTTAAATGCTGGCCTATTTTACAAGACATCAGATTCCCGACGTCTTGACAATTCGTAGATAGTTTACGTCAGAATTGCGGAACGTGGAGTTGGGATGACGCACAGGAACTGGAAGCCGGTCGCTTAGCGTGGAGGCAGTAACATATTCAGCATTCATGATTTAATTTTTTAAATTTATTTCTCTCTTTGTTTCCTCATTTTCATTTATTTGTTCCATTTTATATAATCATGATAATCTTACTTTGTTTTTTTGTCTTTCTTAAAATAAACCTTAGAGGCTTGCACCCACCACCTCAAGGTTTATATTACTTTATTGATATTATTATTTAATATACCACCGAGTCCAGCGGTGCTCCAGTGATAGCGTCCCCTGTAAAAATCCCCGGATCAAATCCCCATTCCACCACGTCTGATTCCTATTTTCTATCACAAGTCGCCTAGCATTAGATATACGTATAAATATTCTCCGATAATATACGACTACTAACTTTTTCCGTAGGTATAAGTGATTTTTCTTTCCATAAAACAGAATTTTTAACCAAAAAATTGTCTGAATAATTTAATAACTTTAGTAAAAATTAATTAAATGGATAATAATTAAACTTATCTATATCAGATACGTTTAAAATAACAATTAATAGGAAGTAATAAACTGAATGCTAAGTCGTATGTAGATCTTGAATAATAAATAACAATATTTTCACGGTACGTAGAAATAATTGAGTGCAATTTTACTTTCTTGGCTAGAAAAACAAATCTGGAAGTATAATTTTTCACTGTCTTCTTTGCGAATGAAAGTTAAGCCTTAAACTAGTGTTGAAAACAGCGATTTATATTTAAATGAGGTTTTTTTACGTTAAAATAAGAAATTAAGGCGCCATGCGCGCTCTGGTGAATGAATCGACGGTGTTCAGGAAAACGGCAGTAACCCACTTTAGTACGATTTTAAAGAAATACCGAAAAATATAAGGCATTTGAATTATCTTCAATTTGAGAACAAAAGTATTTCCATGATGTGTATTACATTAGGCCAGCACTAGGATTTTCGGTGTTTTAAAAATAAAATTCCAGATTTATAAATAACTACAAAGTTTTAAAACAATTAGCACATGCTCTTATTAAGTAGAAAAATAGGCAGAACGATTTAAGAAAAAATGCATGACTTTAAAATTTTTGGAAATCTCTTAATTTTTTTGGTTTTTTTATGTGTTTTTACATAGATAAAAGTAACCAGTATAGTCAGGTATGAGTCAGATAATTTTTTACTCAGAATACTCCTCTTTATATTTTTCTTTATGATTTACATGGTGTAATAAAACTCTTTCTACAAGCGGGAAACCAAAGAATCTACATAATATTTGGATTCGATTATGTAAAAAAAAAATTGATTTGTCCCAAAATTTTCGAGAAAATTGAGTGCGAAGTTAATTATTTTTTCGATAAAATTTTGCAAATGGTTTTCAAATATAATTTATGTAGTTAAATTAATACTATCTTTTAATCCTTCTGCCAAGCCAACCACGTTTGAGGGTTATCCTCTCACCTTAACTGCCTTTATTCGAAAAAGTATTGTTTTTCTAATACTGAGGGGTACATCCTTCCTCCCAATCACTTCCGAAATCTTATAACGTTTTTAATAACATTCGAGAGCTCAGTTTTTTGTACATTTAATACACAAATGAACTATGCCATTCTTCATCTTAATCTAGATCAGCTTAACTTGTAAACTATCATTAAAGATGATGGACCTTTACTAACATTTAGTGAAAGTTAATGAAGGTTTTTGTAATTAGTGTAACTTAAAAAAAACAAACCCATGCCGAAGATTTACATAAATATTTATATAAAAATGAAAGGTCTTTAACGTAGACAGTCTTAATCATGTGTCTATTAATTAGCAGACTTGATATGCACAAGATTAAAATCAGACAGTTTTAAAAAGAAGCTTGACCTTGGTGTTAATGTACGTTAACGATAAGTGTAGGTACCTGCTATTATTTTCATACGTATTAACTTCGAACTAGAATTCACTAGAAGGGGCGTTTAAATACAAATTTTCTAAAAATATTATCTTCTAGGGTTAATTTCATAACACTGCTTATTAGCAAATTCCACCGTCTAAAGACTCCAGCACTTAGGCCAATTCACGAAACGTGTGAAGTAGATATCTAGTGATGACGAAGATGCCTATTTATGACGTAGTAGGTAACCTAGACATAGACGGTAGTATTTTTCAAGTCTGGAATGTCACCCTTTGAAATTCTTGTTCGAAGTGTATTAATATTTAATTTTATTAATTGTAATTCAGAGTACCTACTTAAATTCTAATTGCAGTTTAATAAAGGAACATCATTAAAATGGTTTAAAGAATATTTAAGGGATAGATACCAAATTACAAAAGTAAATGGCGAGGTTTCTGAACCCTTAAAGATATCATTAGGAGTACCGCAAGGATCGGTTCTCGGACCTGTATTATTTATAATTTACATAAACAATATTATCAAGGTCATCAAACATTGTAAAATAAGGCTATTCGCGGATGACGCATTAGTATATATAGCAGGGGAAAATTATGAGAGTATAACAGAAAAACTAAATGATGATTTGAATGAAATATCCAAGTGGCTTAAAGTTAATAAATTAAAATTAAATATAATGAAAACGAAATTTATGAACATCGGAAACAAAAGGATAGAATCAATACCAACAATTTTAATTGACGATGAAAAAATTAATGAAGTGAATGAAATTAAGTATTTAGGAGTAATGATCGATAAAAAACTAAAATTCAATCAAAATAATAACATGGTGTCAAAAAAAATTGCAAAGAAAATTTCAATTTTGGGCAGAATAAGAAGATTTCTAGATGTCAACTCGTGCAAAATTATTTATAAAACAAACAATTATTGAACCTCATTTTAATAACTGTAGTAGCATTTTATTTTTGTCGAATCAAGAACATTTAAATAAATTAACCGTGATACAAAACAAAGCATTAAGAATTATTTTGAACAAAGCAGATATGCGAAAGTGAAGCTTATGCTAAATAAATTAAAAATAATGTCATGTAAGCAACGAATATTATATAATACAATGCTATTTGTATTCAAAATAATGAACACCAACAAAAAATCAGAATTTTGGAAAAAAAAGAAAATCAATGTCAACACGGACACAAAACAAGAAATAAAGATAAAATAAGACTACCATATAGAAGGAAAGGTGTGTCCCAGAATTCGGTCCTATTTAAGGCAGTTAAGTTATATCATGAAATGGGAAAGAATATATACCAAGAAAAAAAAATATCAAAAATATAAAAATAAAGTTAAAGATTATGTGTTGAATAATGTGTGATGAGGGTGTGTTATTATTGTATTTATGAATATAAATTTATTGTTAATATTAGAGTACATTTTATATTTGTATAGAATGTATGCTATTTCAAGTAATAAAAAAAAATAAAAAAAAATATGTTGATATATCTGAATGAATACGTATACATACATACTATGTAAAGTGTAAGATATGTGTGTGAAAGAGACTGTGTGCGAGGGCGACAGAAGATGTACGAACGTGTGCGTGTATGGAGTATGTCTGCTGTGTACCTGCATTCCCAGTAAGAGCTCTGAGGAGCATAGACAGTCAAACAGAGTATTATAATAAAACCCGTCATAATTGTCACAGTCGTGTATTCCATTTATCCTCCATACCAATACATCACGTAAAGGGTGATTTTTAAAATAAAATATAATGTATTATCCGATATCTTGGACTAGCGCCGAAGCCCAAAACTGATCATCATTTTCATAGTTTAAAATGATTTAAATACAAAAATATTACATTCTGTCTTGTAGCAACATTATTAAACTAATATTAAGTTAATAAAATTTGTACATAACCACTCACCGATTTTTCTGTGTCTACCGGTTTCGGAATATAACCCGTCTCTTCGTCAGGACGAACGCAACTAACCCAACCAGCAAGTCGGTTTAGTATTTTTGTGAATCTGCTATGGTGAAGGTGGGTTGTGATATCTAAATGGTGTTAAAGAGACGGGTTACGTCTCGAAACTGGTAGGCCTAGAAAAGTCGGTGAGTAGTTATGGATACACAAATTTGATTAACGTAATATGTATTAAAATAAATGTTAGGCCACAAAGTAAATGCTTTTGTATATTAATATGTTATGTAATATAATAGTGCAGATGATGAAAGAACGGCTAAAAGAAGTTTAAATGCAAGTGTGCCTGGATGTAGAAGCCGCGGAAGGCCGAGAAAGACATGGCATGACCAAGTACGTCAAGTACTTGAAAGTGGTCATGTGAAAAGTCGGAATAATCGGCGTATGTGCATGAGTAGATGTATGAATGTAGAGGAAGCAAAGGAAGTCTGTCAGGACAGAGTGGTATGGCGTTCTATCCTCTCTGCCTACCCCTGCGGGGAAATGGCGTGATGGATAGTTAGTTAGTTAGAACTAAGCTTAGATGATGCATTGTTCATCAAGTATAAGGGTCAACTAATGGGCATTCCGAGCATCGAATACACGACCTTTTGTTACTTGCTCACACCCACTCATCCACTCTAAGCCAATTTAAAGTTCACCCCACACAAACTAATTACATAAGTAATAGTGTTATCAACTAACACGTCAAAACCGCGAACTAAAACCGACCTGTAGCTCAATCACAGATAACTATCGACGTAGTTAAAAACGTGCTAACGATTTGACCGATCACAATGACATTCGTTCAATACCGCGATCGCCGAGCCGAGCATTGCCGATCTGAGCCGAGCGGAGCCGATGCACGCGATATCGCGGCCGTACGTCAAACGTCAAATCATCGCGCTTGTCGGATTTTTTATTATGTCGACTGCTTTTCTCAATATTTGGCTTGCCGAAAACCGGCTAAATGCAATACGGCACTCGAGAAAGATTGAATGAAGATATATGTGCGAATAAGATATATCTCGGGAAATGGCTCGCGACTAGAAGCGCTCGGTTAATAATCCCGATCGATAACTTTTAACGCGTGTTCCATTGTGATCGCGAAAACGTTAAACATCCATGGGTAAGAAATCGTTATCACGTCGCTTATTACCGAGTCGGTAGTGATCTGTAATCGAGCAACTGAATGCTTGTACATATAAGTATCTTGTCTGCCAATATCAGAAATTATCAAGGTTTTATAATTATGCATAAATTAAACAAGATGATTTTAATAAAATATAAATCATTTACTACTACTAATACCCTTAACCACACCGAATGTTGAATAGGGGACTGCATTGGTACACCCAACATGGAGGCAAGACGATCAGTCTTACGAAACAGTGCCAGTTTAAGCCTATCACATATGAAATATGCAAAATTCACATTTTATAGTGAGTTTATTAACATTTCGATATATCAGTAACAACATTAATATTATTAATATATAAATAATTAAAGTTAAATACAAAATACTTGGTACACTTCCACTTTTATTTATTTTGACCAGTTAGCGCTTTAACCCTGTAACTGGTCACCCGTTATATATTAATAATTTAATCATAGAATTCCACCAAGTAATGTCAATAAAAAATATAAATCAAACATTAATATTGAAATTTTATTTTGATCCCTACGAGAATCTAAACTGGGACCTTATGCATGGTAACCTAACGTGCTAACCACATACTAGGCGGACAAAAATATCACCAATAATACAGTTTTAAAAAGAAATAATTATCTTTATAATCTTACAGAAACATTAAGAATGAAAATAGACAGGCATGCAGTAATTGAATAATTATAGTGAGTTTATTTGTGTATACCTAGGTATTTAGCAAGTGATGCATAAATTTAATTATATGCCATTAATTTATAATTTCTAAGGTATGCACACATTATACGGGACAGATAACTGTACAGTTTCTTGTGCAGAAGACTGTACACTCCGTCAAAAGACACGCTTAATAAATGTTTATTTTTTGAGCGCGATCGTAAGTTATTATTAGTTTACACATAGGAAATTGTGAATATGGCTAATAATGTAAATTACAAAAAAAATTACGTTTTTAAAAACATCATACTACTTACTACTTACCCCTTTTCGCTCCCAATGGTGCATAGGGCACTGCATCGGTACACCAAGTTTAGTGATTCTTGATCATTTACATTACATGAAGGTAAGATGATCAGTCATTTTTCGTTTTATGCTGGACAGTTCGAAAACTGCACAAGAAACTGCACAGTTTTCTGCCCCGTTAAAAGTGCGCATAAGTTGTTAATTTCTTCAGAATGCAACCATCACAACTAATTATATAGCTTTTTCTGCGAAGTTCTTTCAATTGAAAATAAAGTTAGACATTTTCAACAAGCTGGTACTGACTGATATTAATAGTAAACTGATAGTGCCTCATGGTTTAGCGGTCAGGACTTTTTTACGTTATCATGCATAATATTCCGCGTTCAATTTCCGATAAGGTCCAAATAGATTTAATAAAAGCGGTTTTATTTATTCATATAAAATATCCATATTCCCTCCCGAAAATTACTTTTCTCTGTTAAGAGTATCATAATAACACTATTGCAACCAAAATCATGTTCATTAATTTAAAAAGATAACAAATATAACTATCGGTCGTTCACATTTTATGTTTGTTACTTTGCCTTACATTTTAAAAGTAAAATATCTTATGTGCTTTTATGTACCTACTTTATACCTATTTCGTATTTATTTAAATATTATTTATGTATTTTTGTATTATTTAAGGATACGTCAGTATGTTAGAGAAAGCAGTCGCAGATATTTCCAGCAAGATAATACAACATTGGTCTTTTTATTGCCACACCACCCACAAATATATAAAGACTGGCTACAAAATTGACAACTTATTATTTTTTGTCAACCAACAGGAACAAGCAACAGTCATATTGATTTTACGAACAATTCTCATTTAAATTCAAATACCCATATGATGTACGAAAGAATAGGTAATTTCGTGTAGAATTAAGGATTATTTAAGGCATTTTGGCTGACTGTCTCATAAACTACGTATTATGTCTCCCGAAAGCCTTATCAAACCTGCCTAATTTTGCAAGACATCAGGTTCCGTATACAAGACGTCGGTCGGAGGTATGGGACGTGGTCTTGTCTTGGGATGACGCACATTGTCAGCAGTGGACGTCCAAAACGCTGAGAACCTGATGCTTTGTAAAAAAGGTAAGCATGGCTAAGGTTCTCGTGAGGTATACGTAGTATATGGCCCAGAAAATCGAAACACATTCGCCGGATGACAGTTTAGATACGTTGTGTTTATAATTTAGTTTTTTTAACTATGTGATAATGTTTGCTGTTGCGAGTATGTAGATAAGTATGTATACAAGTAACTTGTAATGGCAAATCACGTTACTGTGGCCTTGACGGTGTATTGGATAGGAATCTGCAGTGTCATGTGTGATGTCTTGGTTCTATTTTTGATTGAGTTCATCTACCTATATAATAATGCATACTTCCGAAATTTATCTCGTTTAATACTTCGGTTCTATCTTCACCAAACTATTGAAAAACGTAAAAAAATGTTTTCATCTGAGGTTTACGAAAAACGCAAATTTGTAGTTAATTGAAAGTTTTTTTATTAATTAGATTTAGTATTTAATTAATTTATTTTATTTACTTACATGTATACTTTAGCGTAATCTCCCTCACCAAGCACAAGAGTTTGTCTTTTTAATTGGTGAGGAATGGCATTAAGTTTAATATTATACCTATGATTATTGTATAAGTTTTTGTAATGTTGTTTATGAAATACGAAATAAATATAAAAACAAAAAAAAAAACGATGTCTGCAGCACTCACATTATAGTTTTCTTGTATTTTTGTTTGATGATATTAATTTCTTTATAAATAGATTTTGAAACGTGAAAAAATCCATAAAAATGTTTTTATTATGGTAAAGTAGTTTGATTGGTTGACTTTTTAATTGGACAATTTATAGAGCGTCATTTTCGTGATCACCTCAAAGGCGCTGTTCAATATTTAAAGAGGCTAGAGTTCAACATATCCTGCAGCTACTAAGCGCAAGGACTAACTTCTAGGGATATTGTATAAGGCATTTGATATTGGACTATGTTTAATGCCTGCAGCCACAAAGTGCATGATTTTCTGATACGTCATAGAGTGTTGAAAAAAAAACATTATTTTACAAAAAATGTACATAAACAAAATGATATTAAAATTACAAAGGTAAAAGTAAATTTTTAATTTTTAAATACAATGAAACTAGTCTGCTGAAGGTTGTACCTTTAATAAACAATGCTGATTGAACGGAAGCCTTAACTTTACAATAGTAGAGCCTTCATTTATTAACCTTATAAGAAAATCGAAAACCTAGTTACACCATTGTTCTCTTATGGCAATACGTTTTCTAGGTTAAGAATAAGAATGTTTTATGTTTAAATTTTTCTATAATTTTGTTATAATTATTTTGTTTTGAGTTATCACGATAATATATAAGTAGTCTTATCGATATGTTTTTATTCCATTTGAATTATTTTTTATCTTAATCTTGTAGGAGGTATTCACATTTATGTAAATATTTTAACATGAAATACAGATCCTGACTTATTCGCATTTGTACATATCTACATTCTTAGATATTATTTAATGTAATTATCTTTTCATGGAATGTTTTCTTGTGTAGTTATAAATTAAAGCAAATATCCTTTAGACTTCATAAAAAAATAATAACAGTAATTAAACTAAATTAAAAAACATAAATAATATCAAGAGATGAAGTATTATTTTCAGGAATAATTTCATGATAAAATATCAGTAATTTTTTTTTTAACTTACCCTTGAAACACTTAATGCACTTATATAATGGTCCACGGAAATTGGTCACTAGAGTTTTATAATTTCACAAAAACGTACAAAAAATAAAATATAATAAATTTCAGCAAAATTTCACAGCAGCGCACAATTTTCCCAAAAGACATCAACGCGCGGGCAGACACGAAACCTCCACCTCGTTCGCAAAACTTCGACTGAAAAAAAATCGCGACTTTGAAAATTTGAATTTCCCGCGCTCTTGAACTATGGAGAGATGTTTCTCCTCCCGATTATGAACAAGAAATGTTGAACTTGAGCCAACGGTAGCTAGGTTTATACTTTCATGCAGTTACCACGCGTCTCCAACGGGCGAATACGTTGAATAGTTAAAGTGAAAGAGCGCGTTACATAAAAAAGTAAAAACAGCTACCACTGCACGCTATCAACAATCGAATAAACATTACATCTTTTTTGTTTGCGGTCCCCTATTTTCTTTTGAGCGCAATATTTAGGTGGGTAATTACCTTCATGAACGCGCAGGCAAATTTTATGCAATAAAAAAGCAGGCGCCATCGTTAAAAGAATGTGAAACAGTATTATATGAGAAATCATCAACAATATACACTTTTAAATGATGATCACCATTTGTAATGATTTAAATACATCTGTTTTTTTCACTAACCGCCATCAATTAATTGACCATGGAAATACGAAAAGAACAAGGCATTTTTGGATATCGACAACTTAAAAGATATTTTATATGTGATACCTTGGACTGGCGATGAAGTATAAGACTGATAATGTTGCGTCCATGTAACAAATGATTATAAAAATTCACTGATAAGAGAGAGAGTAGTAAAATCCAGATTTTTTAAATAAAATAAGACTTTAAGATAATTGCATGTAACAAATGATTGGTAAGAGAGAGCCCTTTTTGACATAAGTATCTTATATACTACTTAATTGCTATACTACTCGCCTTTTTGACATAAATATCTTACGCTTGCTAAAAATACTACCTCTACCTCAATGCACCCAATGGTGCATTGATACACAAGTACCTACAGTGAATCTCGATCGTTTGTTACGTGAAGGTAACATGATCAGTCTTACGCCTCAGCGCCTGTTCTAGGTATCACAGATGTTAAAATAAATGTTTCATATTTACCCCCATCAAGAATCGAAACTAAAATTAACACCGCTGTTTCTAAAGGAGTTCTAAAGAACACTTCGTTATAATACTGCACAAAATAAATATATCGCCTAAAAAGTGTTGTAAAGTAAGTCGTAAACTTGCATGCAGGTGTAAATAAAATGCAATCAATACTTCTAATAATATGGGTGGTCGAAATTAAATATTTATATATTCAGATTTATGACGAATTCCCCAAGCTTTAAAAATTCATTGTAGAAAATAATAGATTTCTTATTCTTCTTCTTTCACCACGTTCGATTCTATGTGGTGCATGTGGACATCACAAGACCCCTCGAGGAGACCTTATTGACAGCCAGCTCCCTTGCTTCCTCCAACGTCAGGCCAGCATTAATAGATTTACACTTACAATAGTTTTCTTAGGAACCATTGAACTTATCTCTGGTCCTGACCTTGTCCAAGAAACGTCTACACTTTTGTCTGTCTCAGGCTGCTTCTCTCTAGTTTCCAATGCTATTAATTATGTGGTGTCTTTCACTCCTTAACTTAAACCTCCCAATACTTTTTCGGCCCACTGGCTCATAGTTTAAAACTTGACCATCATTGTTACGGTTTTACAAGCAGGTTCTATAATCTTGGATGACCAGTGCTGACAATTTTAAAACTCAAACCTGACACGGAATGATGCTTAAAAATTAACAGCCGGTCAAAGACAGTTTGTACATTTAATTTACTCCATCTATGGTGTGTTTCAACAAGTTTAGTAATTTCATTTTAAATAAACTGTCATTGAACTAGTCAAAGAGAATATGTAAATATGTACGATGCAGAAATTTGTGTACATACTGTCTTGAGTTTAAGTTGGTTTAATGTTTTTAAGTAAGGTCCTATTTGTGTCCATAATACTAACATAAATATGCTATGTGTTCAATAGTTATGGTGATCTTAAGATTTTGCACTGATATTTATAACATTCAATGCTCTGAAAGGAAACCCGCTTGCACAGCGCGGGTGTAAAGCGTGCGCACCTTAACTTAAACGCTCTTAAACATTAATTTAATATTACTACTAGTATCGTAGAATTTCAGACTTAATCAACCCGTTTAGAATGCACAGACAGATAGTTAAACTTAAAAAAGGTTTCCGCAGAAAAACTATAGCATTCTGTCATGGGAGCTGTGAACGAAGTGTAATTCTATATTATTAATGATCGAATAATTAATTTAATTACACGTATCCTTGGAACTCGAGTCCTTGTACAGGACCGATGATAATCAATTTATACTAAAGGATCTACATACTCTAGAAAAATGATTATATAATATGCACACATCGCCTCAAACATAATACGATGATGCGATGACGAGCTTATAACTAGATAAGAGAAGGTCAAATAAAAGCTGAAAATAATTGTTTTCGCTTTATCAAAGCTGCTTTGCAAGTTGTTTTAAGGTTGTTACTTTGAACGGTCGTGCATTGCTTATTTGTTTCAATTTTTCATTGTTATCGATTCAATGTACACTATAATAGTTGTTGCACTGTGTATTCAAATTTATTAATCTTTCTCGGTATAAATAATTGTTGTTTCAGAAATGTTGGTTGCGACTGAATTCTTATTTTGTATTATTTTCGTTATAAATCTGACCTTAGGACAATATTTTTTGCTAAGTGGAGAACTGAGGCTACAAAGAAATGTGGTTTGTCTAAGAGGGCAGAGCTTTAGATATATTTTTTACCGCTTTTATACTTAAAAATTAATAAAAATCCAGCAAACATAGATTAAGTACCGTATCAAAATAATCGCAAAGTACTAGCTGGTAGATCATACAATTTTTTGCTAATACTGATCGATTTTCTACATAACCTATAACTATAATTTTTATACGTATTGAAATATAATTATCAAAGTGGAAAGCAAGAGAATCTCGTGCGTTTTTTTTCAGTAATAATTTCCGATGGGATTGATTCATGAGATATACTATTTATAAATAAATAATAGATAATTATTTAAAAACGTTGGTAATTGATAGTTAAGATAAAGCCATTATAGTTTCAAGATTATCATGTTGCTTTTAGCTGGTCGTTTGCCTGATCAAATTTTTAATTTGAATAGTAGGTGTTAAATTAAATTTACTTACTTATTAATTTAATGTAAAATTACTTGATCGAAGTAAAATTAGCAATTTTAACGTAACCCTGAAGCTTATTTGATAAAAGATCCTGAAAAAAAAAACAATACGTATGGCTTTCCGCTATTTTTTTAATTGAATCAATTTTTTCTTACAATTTGACATCTCAACAGAGATGAGAAATTTAGAAGGGAATATAGATATCTAGGCGTTTACAGGGCTTATGACCTGTCATTGGCTGGGTTAAGTGGCCACTTGATGTATTACAACATTCCCCATTTCACCTAGTATTTAATATCCACATCTGCCAATATACAGTAAAATGGCGCGACGCTTCACATGTTAACCCTTTCTGTCATCCATTGAGAAAATTGCTAAGCATTTTAGCAGAAACTTTTATGATTGCAAGTGAGATTCTTACCGAATTATATCACCTACTAGGAAACGCCTGAAGATGAATCTTCAATTTGTTATGCTTATAACTTTTACCACATAAAGTGGCCACTTAACCCAGCCAATGACAGGTCATAAGCCCTGTAAACTCCTAGATATCCATATTCATTTCCAAATTTCTCGTCTCTGTTGAGATGTCAAATTGTAATTATTAGCCCGTAATGGGTGAAATCCAGTTTTTGTCTACAAATATTTGGACACACTCAAAATGTTGTTTACAATTTTTACTTCTTCAAATTCCTCGCGGTATTTCTCTAGAAAATAGTTATGTAAGAATTTTTTGAAGCTTTGAGGCAATGAATAAATTGGGAATATTATTTTGAAAAAAATTTGAATAAATTGGGAATATTATTTTGAAAAAGCCAGCTTTTTTAACGTTGCCTGGTGGCCCAAGATGCGGCCATAACGACGCCTAATACCAACAACGTTTTGATAAATTAGCTAAATTAAATAAAAATTCACAAATTCGCCTACGAAGCTTCCTAAGAAGCACACAATAAAGAACAAATTCGGTTTTAAATCAACGAGAATTTATAGTTATTTTATTCATGTTTATGGACATGAGAATTTTCGTTTTGAAAAATAGCTAAGTCGTATATTTTTCTTTTATGATTCCCATTCCATAATTATTTGAATGGTGACCTAAACTGTAGCCTAAACTCGTGGGACCCTAATTTAGGGTCTAGGGTATTAAGGTTATTATTATTAATAACTATTGCAGTTATTTTTTACTGCTGATTGAACTTAACTGGAGATAGAGTTATGCTAATCAGGGGAAATAAGATTTTTTAAAACCATATGCTATTTCGTCCGCGTCAGGGAAAAAAAATTAAAACTTCTGCTATCTATCCTTTATCCGTTGTTATATATAATGTTGGACCTTAAAGTGATTATCTAAATAAGATGTGCGGATGTATTATTAAAAATATGTTTTCTTACCACAGGAAACTCCTTTACTCTGAACTAGAAAAATATTACTTTATATTATATAAATAATGATTCATTCTTGAGGTGTTTTTTCACAGAAATAGGTATTGTATATTAAATCATTATTGATATCCCAACAGAGAAAAGAATTATCTAAACGTTTACAGGGCGTATGACCTGTCATGGGCTGGATTAAGTGGCCACATGTGGTTTGGCCACGGGTTTTTGGTTTCTCGGATTTTTGCTAGGATGAATTACACTGTTCATTCTCGTGACAAGTTGCCCCAGTAAATTCTTGATTCCTACTCCCATATCCCTTTTGTCTATGACTTCCTCTATCCCAAATTCCAACATTGTCTGTGGTACTATCTTTTGCACATCGCGGGTAATCAAAAATTTATATGTGACATTGTTATTTGGCATCTGTCAAAAACCGCACGCATCTTTGAATTAGTACTACGACTAATTATCTGTAAATTTCATGTTGTACTAAACATTGAAATTCTACCGCATCTTACGCCGCAAACGCATCTTACGCCACGCAAACGCGTCTATATTCAACTTTGAACTATTCAAAACAATTCATCCCAGTGTCAGTGTGTTTATTGTAAATTCTTGTGTTCTGTTTGTGATTAGTTGATGTGCAGTGCAGACCAGATTTTCCTGTTTTTATCATCCATTCTCCATCAAGGTAGGGGCAATTTGTATTGGATTGATTGGTGTGGATCTCCTATCGTCGCCTGGAGCTGGATCTCGTTCAGCCATCTTCTCCCGCCTTCATCCAAACATAAATTCCATCCCGCACCAGTCGGCTCTAGTTCCTTCAAATTAAAGTCGACAAAAACGCGCTTCGCCGCATCATGATGTATTACAACATTCCCCATTCCGCCCATCATCTCATAACCATAAATGACAAATTTCGAAACATGTACATTTTTATTTTGAATTTTTATTCATCGTTCCACATTTCAAAAAGATTTCTCACTGGTGACATCTGTTGATAAAATTGCTAAGTATTTTTAGCTGAAATTTGCTATGGAGACATTGAAGTTTTATTATATAAGTAGATCAATCTAATTCATTTTGACTAACGTAATTCAAGGAGGCTCCGACGCTACGCTTTGTAGGGTACCTACCCGCATGTATTAAGGGATGCCGATTCTTATTTTTGTTATTAGTTAGCTGTGTATTACGTTATAGTAGGGCCATTTTAATAGGTCACATTTGACATTTGTCAGTTTTAATAAACCTGCTTAAAATCAATTAAAGTGAATGAATCGATTCGGACTACAAACATAATATTTTTATTATGTAACAAATATGAAAAAGTATTTATAGAGTTATTATATATAAGTAGATCAATAGAAATATTCGTCTATGGTGATAATTCCTTCACAAGTAATCAAATTCTACTTATCAACCATTTTTTTGGTAATTAGAAGAAAGGTTCGCTGATGCAACATTATAATGACGCGTTTATTATGCTACGAATGGTTTATTATTGGTAAATCATAAATTACCTTATTTTGTCATTATTACAATATATATGTAATCCTAATTGAAAAAAGTTAAGCAATTGTGTAGTTATAACTTCGAAAAAAAAAAAAAAAATTGTAATCGCCCTTACAAGGTTATGTTGTTGAATCTTGATGAAGTGTCAAATGTGACCTATTAAAATGGCCCAACTATAAGTTCTCGAATTCCTATCATTGCTATCGAATGTATCTGTATTAGATGTTTAGGTCCCACGAAAATTAGAGTAAACCTAATAGGTAGAAAATCAATTATTTTAACGGCTTGCTTTGATACCAACACATTTTTCCATGATAATTTGTACATAGCTTGCTTCCGGCATTATGCGGTTGCTCTTGAATGAAAATATGTTTAGATCGGTTGTAAGTAGCTAAAAGTTTTTGGACTGTAATTGGCTTTTGCATTTGCAAACCTAAATTACGTAAAATCTCTTAATAATAATCAGCTGCTGAATTCACTGTGTAATAGCTCGTGTCAAGATGCCCAGATCCCTTTGACTTTGTCGGGACAAGTTATCGAAAGGGTCGGGAGCTTTAAATACCTGGGAGCGTACATGACAGAAAACGGCAGAGTTCAGAAAGAACTGGGAGTGCGGCTTGGAGTAGCGGGCGCCGCATTCAACAGTATGAAAGCTGTCTGGAGATATTTACTCGGTTAAAACAAATTTCCGCCTTTATCCTTTTTTTAATTACTCCCCACTATCACACCTGTTCTCCTTTACGGCTGCGAATATTGGCACCTAACCAGGGCCCAAGACGGCAGACTTCTAAGTTTTGAGAATAGGTGTGTTAGAAGAATTTTAGGTGTGCGGTGGTTTGACTTTGTAAGGAACGCAGAGGTGAGGCAACGGACACAGCAACCTTGGTAACTAATGTCATCCGGCGAAGGCGATTCGGCTGGCTAGGCCGTATACTACGTATGCCTCCCGAGAGCCTTAACCATGCTTGCCTATTTTACAAGGCATCAGGTTTTCGGCGTCCTGGTCGCCCACTGTTGACAATTCGTCGGCAGTTTGCGTCAGAGCTGCGGGACGTGGACTTGACTTGGGAGGATTCACGGGAGCTGGCGGCCGATCGCTTGGCCTGGAGGTAGTTTGTGGATTCCATATGTTCCACATAGGGAGCGGATATGGTATGATGATGATGAATTCACTAGAAGGGGCGTTTCTCAAGGGTTAATTTTTATAACACCACTTATTATCAAATTCCACCGTCTAACACTCCATGGCATGAAACGTGTGACGTACATGTCTAGTGATGACGTAGTCGTAGTGGGTAACTAGACACCTCAGACACGGTAGTATTATTCAAGTATGTAATTTCACTTCTCTTAAATTCTTGTTTGAAGTTTCTAGTATAATTAATTTGATTTCCTTCAGTATTAAATGACTTGAAACGTGACTCGGACTGCACCCGTAAAATGTTATTTAAATCGTGTTATTCCTATGCATTTCTCGATCGATTATTGTATTTATCTAAGTTTTAATAGAAACGATAAAATAATCAATGATTTCTACCTAAAATGATTTTGAAATAGTTTTGTATTGGAAAGGCCCGGGTGACATTACGTATCTAGTCGTTTTATACAAAAAAATCGAATTAATGTTGGTGTAGTGTTGTTGTCCTGACGAAGAGACGAGTTACGTCTCGAAACCGGTAGACAGAAAAGTCGGTGAGTGGTTTTATACAAATTTTTTATTAACGTAATATTCGAATTAATTCGACTAGAAACGTCGTTTTTACATCTAAAGTCACGTGACTCGTAGCCGTTTCTTTGTACAATCGTCATCTTTTATTTTTTTCCAGCAATTTAGCACTAGAGAAATGATTTTTTAAATAGTTTTAGATATTAACCAGAAGCGTTTTTCGTTGTTGTTCTGACAAAAAACCGTTAAGTCCATTTTTGGCAAAAATGGCCTGCCTGATCATGTAGAAGTATTCATATACGCTAGAAGTTTTTTCTGACAAAAAGCTGTAAGTCTAGTTATATAAATAAACTTGCTAATAAAACTTGAACTTTTGATTCCTTATGTAAGTCATGTAGAACCAAAATTTCAAATTCGATTATCTCAGAATATGAATTTTAGACCTACGGTTTTACGTTTTTTTGTCAGAAAGGGGATGATTTGTATTTACCACATATTAAGCGATCAGGCTTCAGTTCTCTAGCGACTCTCGAAGAGAACTGCCACTAGTTTTGTGTACTTTTACGCGGTTCTGAGCTAAATAATAGATTCATATTGATATATAAAAAATAAATGTGTGGCTAAATAATAAGATATTTATTAAAAACAACATTTTGAATGAATACAAATACTTGTAGACAAATTACTGGATTATACCCATGCTGGGCTGATATCAGAGATTATTGATATCTCAACAGAGACAGAGAAACTCTGGAAACGAATGTGGGTTATCTAGGCGTTTACGGGCTTATGACCTGTCATTGGCTGGGTTAAGTGGCCACTTGATGTATTACAACATTCCCCATTCCGCCCATCATCTGACAACCATGTATGACAAATTTTTTGAAACTTGTATATATGTTGAGTTTGTTACGGAAGAATCCACATGCGAGTTGTGTTGTCGACAGATTTTAAAATATTTTAAATATTCTTTCCCTATAGTGACATCTGTTGAGAATATAGTTAAGCATTTTTTGGGGCAATCTAACTTTATTGGTGTAGGTAAGGTTCACCCGAACTTGATTACTTACTAGAAGACGCCTGAAGATGTCTCTCCAATCTCAAAAATTTGTCATACACGGTTGTCAGATGATGGGCGGAATGAGGAATGTTGTAATACATCAAGTGGCCACTTGAGCCCTGTAAACGCCTAGATAACCCATATTCGTTTCCAGAGTTTCTCTTTCTCTGTTGACATATCAATAATATCAGATATTTATTAGTTTGGTACGCGGTAGACAGGAAGTCCGGGCTACTGCAGTAGAAATGACAAATAAATGATAAACAATAACAATTGATTGTTCTAGTGGGCGTAATTTACAACATTGGCCACAGTTTGTGGGTCAAACTGTACTTTAATACAAAATGTGGGTAAAAGTGAATTATTATTATCCGTGATGGAATCCAATATCTCCGATCGAACCTGAGAAGAATATTAATTCAACTTACACTAATAAACCGCTTTATAATGTCATATTTTCCATTTATCTTGGAACTGGTAAGTCTGTTTAGATAGAAGTTTCATTTTGTAAAGTGTAATTTTGATGTTATTTTATATTACGTGCGTATTTATTTATAAACTTATGAATATTTAATATGTATTTATATAAATTAATGTCCGCCTCGTAGCATAGTGGTAGCGTAGTGGGCTACCGTGCATGAGGTCGCGGGTTCGACTCCCGTAGAAGGTCAACGTGAAATATTTATTCACATGTGATTTTCATATTAACATTTCATGTGTGATACCTAAGACTGGTACTGAAGCGTATGACTGATCATATAACCTTCGTGTAGTAAAATGATCACTTGGTGTACCGATGCAGTGCCCTATGCACCATTGGGTGCGGATAAGCGGAAGTAGTAGTATAAATGTTTCATATTTATTTATTTATTCAGGAAAATAACAACACATTGTACAAAAATAGAAATAATTACACATGTGAAAAAATATGAAAAATATGTCCATACATTTCCACAAATTATTTATCATGTTAATAATATAAGTACTCAGTTGTGTTTACTTGTGTTAATCTATTTAGATACTTAAATTTATACAAATTAAATACTACATATATATTGCAAAATGCTTTATGGCTAGTTGAATATTATGTTTATTTACGTTTCTTCCAAAGGTTGATTTTTTTTTAAAAAGGTAGGATGTTTGAGGGTGTATGCGGGAGACAAAGACAGGTAGAGTTGTATGTGCGAGGGTGTATATGTGCGTATAGAGTGAGAGTAAGATAGTTGTTGAGGGTGAGTATATCCGTATAAAGTAATGAATTTACAGTGCATGTTAATTGCATATAAACTCCATGTCAATTCATATATAATGCTCATAATAACACGAAGGAATCATAATTAATTACGCCTTAAAAGATGGCTCACTCCAAGAGACATTAATTAATACAGAATACTAATAAATAACACGTCCTGGAGTCTAACAAGCATAAAATTATTTTATATTTATATATACTTACTATTTATATAATCTACGTTATGTAATGCACTACATATTACCAACTATTTGTATATATTTATTACTTTGCTTTTAATAGATTTATTACGGTTTTAAGAAAAAACCTAGTCCACCTCGTGGCATAGTGAAAATTTATTTACATGTGATTTTCATATTAATATTTCACGTGTGATACCTTGGACTGGTATTACTGAAGCGTAAGACTGATCAGCCTTCATGCAATAAAATGATCAAGATACACTGCGCTCGGTGTGTGTCAATGCAAATGCAGGAATGCAGTGCCCTATGCACCATTGGGCGAGGATAAGGGAAAGTAGCAGTAGTAGTAGTAGACAAATAAATATTTTAACAGTTCTAAGAAATTTATGGCTGCGAATCGTGGCACCTAACCAGGCCCCAAGATAGCAGACTTCTGAGTTTTGAGAATAGGTGTGCGGTGGACTTTGACTTTGACTTTGTAAGGAACACAGAGGTGAGGCAACGGACACAGGAACCCTTGGTATCTACTGTCATCCGGCGAAGGCGTTTCGGCTTGCTAGGCCATATACTACGTATGCCTCCCGAGAGCCTTAACCATGCTTGCCTATTTTACAAGGCATCAGGTTCTCGGTGTCCTGGTCGTCCACTGTTGACAATTCGTCGGCAGTTTACGTCAGAGCTACGGGACGTGGACTTGATTTGGGAGGATGCACGGGAGCTGGCGGCCGATCGCTTGGCCTGGAGGCAGTTTGTGGATTCTATATGCTCCCACATAGGGAGCGGATATGGTATGATGAAGAAATTTATTCTAAATACAGCTACATCATTCACTATATTTTTTGTATACTCTAACCATATCTTAACACTCTTTATATTTATAAAATAATTCTATTTGTACAAACCCCTTCTATCTAGTGAAGTCTGCTAAAAATATTTAGCTGGTAACTTATGCACCATTGGGCGCGGTTAGCGTAAAGTACAATTAGATAAGTAGTGGCGGGTTCATAACCTAACCAATGATAATATTCATAAGGTCCTTAAATACCTAGATATCCATTATCCGTTCCAAGGTTTAGGTTTATGTTGAAATATCAATGATCAGTGAGGTTTTCCTTACCCTCAAAATGCATTAAATAATGATGATTTAAATGTGTTTTCAAGATGCATCCAACTGCATAGCAGGATCATTAAATGAATAACTTTATCCTCTATCTAGACTGGTCTTGTACGCGAATTTCTGGTTTATCAACATGGCGTAATAATATTCCTCATCCTATGCATAAATAATAAATTAAGATGAATCAGAGAAAACAATTTCATGCATCAGGTTATGTAGAAATTAAATGGTAAAATCGTTTAGACTGAAAACGTAATTATATGAATAGAAAAATCTTCACTAACCTGCAGAACAGTACATAGAAACAGGTCATATTTTCTGATTTGAGCCAATTGTTCTTAGAACGCCCAAAATAATAAAATGATCAAAAAACACTGCACTTGGTGTACTATTTACAGTGCCCTATGCACCATTGGGTGTGGATAAGGGAAAGTAGAAGTAGTAGTATTCATCATCACCATCATCATACCATATCCGCTCCCTATGTGGAGCATATGGATTCCACAAACTGTCAATCCTCCCACGTCCCGCAGCACTGATGCAAACTGCCGACGAATTGTCAACAGTGGACGACCAGGACGCCGAGAACCTGATGCCTTGTAAAATAGGCAAACATGGTTGAGGCTCTCGGGAGGCATACGTAGTATATGGCCTAGCCAGCCGAAACGCCTTCGCCGGATGACAGTAGATACCAAGGGTTGCTGTGTCTGTTGCCTCACCTCTGTGTTCCTTACAAAGTCCTAAAATTCTTCTAAGACACCTATTCTCAAAGCTCAGAAGTCTGCTATCTTGGGCCCTGGTTAGGTGCCATGATTCGCAGCCATAGAGGAGAACAGGTGTGATGCAGGCGTTTTAACCGAGTAAACATCCGATCTCCAGCCAGCTTTCATACAGTTGAATGCGGCGCCCGCTATTCCAAGACGCACTCCCAGTTCTTTCTGAACTCTGCCGTTTTCTGTCATGTACGCTCCCAAGTATTTGAAGCTCTTGACCCTTTCGATGACTTGTCCCGACAAAGCCAGGGGGACAAGCGACAAGCTCAGTCGAGGGCATTCAGGTTATTGTTGATAGGCTGAATGAGGGAATCCACTGTTTTCTAAAGGTATTTTTTTCTTTAAACTTACTATTTAACTAAACAAAAAAAATATATTTAATATTTTTTTATAAGTTATTGATGAAGATACGATTTTTTAAAGTTGCTCATTTCAAATACCGCGCCAAATACTACCATGTACTAACTGCGTCATTTTTGCAGGAGTGACGTCATAAAACGGGTTGTTTTAAGGCCATGGTATTTCTCCAGCCAGTAACAAAACTGTCAAAAATCTATGCATACTGACGCGGGAAGCACAGATAAAATATACCGTCGACTCAACTGTCATATACTGTTAACAGCTGTTCCAGGGAGACTGAATGGCGGCCATCTTTTTTGCAATAGAAGCTTGTATGTAGATTGTATTCCATATTAAAATGCCATGGAACGCGGCTACGGGGGTTTAAAAAACGGAAACCGGAAACACTACACTTAGATACAAGGAGTGACGTCATTGTTTAAGATTTTGAAATGAATGCTATTTTCAACATTTTTTATTAATTTTTGCGTGCGTTTTTGGGATATTTCATCCCACTTCAAAATTTTTAAATATTCGCGTCTACACGAAAGCATTTTTAAAATTCAATTCTGGGTAGCAGTGGATGGCACTCCAAGTGCATGGGTTTAAAAATCAACATTGATAAAACCCATGTCATGTGTAACAGCTCGTGTCAAGATGTCCAGACGAGTAGTATTATTATAAGAAAATGAATAACGATACATTTTCATAATAGATTGTATCACTTACGCATTTCAACGTATGAAAAAATGATAAATAATACAAATAACTTGCTTTAAATCGTAAGTAATAAAACTTTCCTTTATAACCCCCTCCAAACAGCAATGATATTGGTATTTCAAAGAGAATTAAGACTTACATTTATGTTTGAAAGTTTATCATTTGTAATTAATATCTCCGCGGGATGTGAATGTGGATTCTCAAAATTATAATTACCTTGCTACCTGTAATACACGAATATAAATAATTACTTAATTAAGTTTTCAACGATTTAATCGAGAAATTCACACAAGACTTGTGAACTAATTAATTGCCGCATAAATTCAAGATAAAAATATTTATTTACACACAATGAAATCACATCGAAATGAAATATAGGTGTGAATTCGGCATGTCTGCAAATCCAAAATTGCTACAATTGATTGTAATAATATTAGGAAAACTTTTACAGCGCCGTTTTCACGAGAAATCTGATTTGATCTGATTGAGAGTTTTGAATCAAGGTAGGCAGTATAAAAAACAAAGCTATTGAATATACCTACCTATCTAACGAAACAAATATTTCGAAAATTGTAGTTCATGCCAGAACCGTAATTTTAACCAAAATTTTAATAGTAAAGTGGATTAATTTTTAAAAATACGAACCTTTATAAGTTGTTGTATTAATTTATTATCATTAAACGTTAAATACATGAGATCTATACTCTATGGAATCTAAATTATGAATACAGTTCATTTAAAATACACTACGAATTAAACATAAAAGTGCATCAGTAAAAAAACTAAATAAAAGTATTAACTCAAATCCGCAATGGAGCGCTTAGCTCAATCGCCGAATAACAAAGCTGGTGAATGATAAAATAAAAATTATTTTTGAATATGTTGAATGTGATTATATACAGTATTTCTTTTTAAATGTATTTTCTTCAAAGGTTGCCAGGCGACATGTGACAAAAGTGACGCAAAAATGACGTAGACTCGTTTTTCGTTTTTCAGGAGAAAAAAAATTGACGTTTTTTCAGGAAACCCATTTTAGTGTTTTTGGCAGCAGCTTATTGTATTTCTCCAACATATTTTATTTTTATACTACTTATGCATATAATTTGTATATTTGGGAAAGTATGTTTACAAGAGACGGAAATGTGGATAAGGACATTGAGAAAAGGGATAGTGCCGGAAACAGAGTTAATGGTGCCTTGGAATCAATAGTGGCAAATAAGAACTTATCGAAAGAAGCAAAATTGGCATACACAACGGAGTTCTGGTACCAACCCTTATGTATGGTAGTGAAGCGTGGTGTTGGAAAAAGAAGAATGAAAGTAGACTAAATGCTGTTGAAATGCGATCTATGTGTGGTAAGACTATGTATGATAGGTGTGCAAATGTCGAAATTAGAGCAGAGTGCAAGGCTGAGATATGCATTATCGACAAAATTAAGAAAGGACTTTTACGATGGTTTGGTCATGTGGAGCGAATGAGTGGTGAAAGAACGGCTATATGAAGTTTAAATGCAAGTGTGCCTGGATGTAGAAGCCGCGGAAGGCCGAGAATGAAAAAGTACGTCAAGTACTTGAAAGTAGACATGTGAAAAGTCGGAATAATCGGCGTATGTGCATGAGAAGACGTATGAATGTAGAGGAAGCATAGAAAGTATGTCAGGACAGAGTGGTATGGCGTTCTATCCTCTCTGTCTACCCCTACTCTGTTAGTTGGTTAGTTAGTTAGTTTAATGCATATTAAAATAAGATGGATAATTACATCCAACCGCTTCAAAAAAATACTAATTTTGATTCTTTTTAAATAATTTTACATAAAACATTTATAAATTAAAAATTTTTTTTTTCGAAACTCCATCTTCTATCCTAGCTTCCATCCGCTTTACTTTCCACATACTACTGGAATATTAATACGCTTTCATCTTAACTTTTTAAAATAGCCCTCACACGTGCTTCGTTATCTCTCATAAAGTGAAGGGCCATCATGTAAAACACTGTCACGGAAGCTAAGATGTAAGTATTCTGCATACCAACAAGCAGTCAGTCGAACACATCGCAGACTATACCCAATTCAATTAATTTCATGAAATATTACTATCAAACGACTTTTTTTCAATTGACTAGCTAGAGAAGAGGTTCGTCTTCAGAAGTGACCAGTTTTCTGAAAGATAAACAAAAAAAATATTAAAAAGAAGTCCTGATACATACTGCTAATACTTTCCCTTATCCGCACCCGTAATTGGCACGTAATGGCTAAGACGCTAGACTCACGATACGAAGGTTACGGGCTCGATTCCCGGTGAGAACACAAAAATAAAAAAAAAATGTTTTTCTCAAGCCTGGGTGTTTGTGACGTCGTGTTGTTCCCCCATACCTCTAATTGGGGCTTCCTGTCCTGTTGAGGTGGTTTAAAAAAGGTGCATAGGGCACTGCATTGGATCTTGATCATTTTATTACATGAAGGTAGGATGATCAGTGAAATCACACATGAAAATCACGCGTAAATAAATATTTCATGTTTATTCCCTACGGGAATCGAACCGCGACCTCATGCACGGGAGCCAAATGCGCTACCACTATGCTACGAGGCGGACCTGATACATATTATTTCAAAAATATTTTCAGTCAAATTGTCTGAAAGTAAGTGTAATGGACAATAACGAAATGTTTTGGTTGTTCTAAAAATCTATTCATAATATGTGTATTTAAAAAAAAGGTTACTGATTTTTATTTCAATACAGTCGAGCTGAGCAAACCCCAATCTACGTAAATACTTACCGGGTACCTAAACTTAATACCAAAAGTACATGAAGGTACCTTAAAGTACCCAAAAACACTTAAAAGAACCCAAAAAGTACACAGAATCACCAGAATACACAATAAAACCTCAGAAAGCCCATGAATTGATAGAAATAATGTATAATATTTCACCTTTTAATTAGTCATTAGCGACATCTGTGAGGAATAGATATAACCATATTTAAATAGTCTCATAAAATTCGACAGTACAGGAAAAAATATCTTCTATGATGGTAAGTGATTAAAAAACTAGCTAACTTTAATTTCGCTATTTCGACACACATGCCTATTTGATAAAGTATTTTTAAAGCATTTAATATGTTTTTTTTTTTATCTTAAAAAGGTTATAAAAAAGTAATATATACAAAACATTTTGAAAAATAATAATATATTATGTTATTTCTGAGTGCTGAGTGTAATAGACTTCACGAATAAAGTATTGAAACGTTGCAATATTTTACAAATATTGTTTTGGTCCCATGGTAGTGTTGTGGCAACTTTCTAGCAACACATTTTTCACAGTATAGTTATTGAATGAGCTTTTTTTTTTCTGGAAATTTTTTTTTGAAATAAAAACTTGTACCTATAATTCCAACATTTTTGCAACCTATAAACGTTTTTATATAAAACAGGAATAGATTTATATCGGTGTTCTTCTATTGAATCGCGTTACAATTTTGGCTTTTAAAAAACTTATAGTATACGTGGTGTAATCTACGTCATATTTGGATTTGGTCGACTTTGTTTTTTATAAACTTTTTTGATTTGACCCATACTTATCAAGAAAATTGAGAAAAAAATTTTTTTTTTTAAATAAATTTCTGCAAATTGTTATCAAATATCTTTTATTGAGTCAAATTAATAGTGTCCATAAATAAAACAAAATAAAAAAACGCATTTTAATAAGAATTTGTGCAATTTTACTACAACTTTAGTACTAATGGAGGCTTTTATGAGAAGAATTTTTTTTAAATTTTTTTAAGTTCAGATTCAAAAATTATATAACACATTCGACACCAAATACTCGTATTATGTAATTTCCAACAGTTTTAGAGCTTTGCTACGAGTTTTGTTACTCCATGAATTATTATCTACCACTAGCTAGCTTTGTTTTTTCACAAGATAAAAAAAGTCGAGTTATTACTAGTAATTAATTTAACTCGGTCAGAGTCTTAATTACAAAAATGAAGTAATTTGATAATAAATACTTAACTTCAATATCAATGCATAGATGGGGCTAGTTACGCGCTGGTGAATGGTTTTCAATTCGTAACATATATACAAAATCCAAAATGTTACCTGGTGTGGATATTCGGTAATAAGCAGAATGGGGAATGTTGTAGAAAATAAAGTGGCCACTTAACCCAGCCAATGACAGGTCATAAGCCCTGTAAACGCTCGAATATCCATATTCCTCAATTTAAATAAAAAATTCTACCTCATCTCTGTAGGGATATAAAATGAAATAAATTATTATTAAGTCTTATAAAAACAATGAACATTTTGGTTAAAATCAATTTCTCATATGTTTAGTGGATCTACATTATCAGTACCGAATTCTAGTCGTATTTTAAACATTTATGTTTTTGTATTTTTGGTAGTGTTTAGTCAGCTCTAAAGAATGAGGAAATATCATTGTTTACACAACACATTGTTTTCCTTATCAAAGATGCCTATAATTAATTATGACAAGTTGAACTTGGATATAATCTGCCTATCCGATTACTTTGAACACAGAGCACTTAAATGTTTGAATTTATTGACTCAAAACAGGTAAACATGGATAAACAATCCAATGATATAAAAAAACATTAGTAATGTAAATATTACAATTTATGTCCAACTCGTAGCATAGTGGTAGCGCATTAGGCTACCGTGCATACCATCCGATTTTCATGAAATGTGTGATACCTTGGACTGGTAATGAAGCATGACTGATCTTATCTCATCTTATCTTATCTTATCTTATCTTATCTTATCTTATCTTTATCTTATCTTATCTTATCTTATCTTATCTTATCTTATCTTATCTTATCTTATCTTATCTTATCTTATCTTATCTTATCTTATCTTATCTTATCTTATCTTATCATATCTTATCGTATCTTATCTTATCTTATCTTATCTTATCTTATCTTATCTTATCTTATCTTATCTTATCTTATCTTATCTTATCTTCTTATCTTATCTTATCTTATCTTATCTTATCTTATCTTATCTTATCTTATTTTATCTCGTCTCGTCTCGTCTTTTGTCTCGTCTCGTCTCATCTTATCTTATCATCTTATATACACATGCACTTGGTGTACCGATGCAGTGCCCTATGCACCATTGGGTGCGGATTAGGGGAAGAAGTAGTAGTAGTAATGTAAATATTATTAGGAAAATTCAAGCTAATTTTAATTTTATGCTACTAAATTAACTATGGTATCCTAGAGATATATTTGATTTATAAAATTAATTACCAATATCTCATAAAAGAATGTAGATCTTAAATGTATTTATTCTTGAAATCTTCGAAAACATTGCAATAATGATTCAATACAGAAAAAAATCAAACTTTGTTGGCCAAGAATGAGTTCAGTAGAAATCTGTTTTCACGTTCAATGAAAAAAAACAGATTGTTATAATATTACCAATGAAATGTTTAAAGAGGAAACTTACATCTTTGTACATTATTTGTAAATAAGCAAGTTTCGACCATTATTGACATCATGCAAAAAACAGTAAAATTAACTGTCAAAGGTTATATGAATGTGTCAAAAATTAAAAATGGAATCGTTACTAATAATCAACCAAAATTTTACAAGTTTCAGTGTAAAAAAGTACTTATGTAATACGAATTTTACGATCTTTGTGACTAGAAAAATTAGACTAGTTTAGGTTATGCCCACTTTATATGAGACAGTTTCTTGTTCAGAAAACTACACAGTTTCTTGTTCAGAAAACTGTGCAGTCTGTCAAACTTCTGTCAAAAGACACGCTAAATATGTGTATTTTTGAAACGCGATTGTAAGTTATTATCGTATGTTTGCTCTCAGGAAATTGTATATTTAGCTAATTATGTATATATGTTATTGTTTTTTTACGTATTTAAAAGCATACAATAAACCAATGTCTATTTAAACGTTTACATAAAAAACATTGACTGTCATGTCAGCTTAAATCTGACACTAGCACACAGTTTTTCATGCAGTTTTACCTTTATACGGGACCGTTTTCAGACTGCACAGAAAACTGTGTAGTAAACTGCGCCATATAAAGATAGCTTTAGACTTATTATCAACCCAAAAACCATAATTAACTCTGTTTTGTTTTTTGGGATTTTCCGTGCTATGTTTTTTGTCCTCTCCGACGTTTCGGCCACCGTTGCGGGCGCCATCTTCAGGGTGAAGTATGTGTGATGTAAAATGTGGCGTGTTTATATACTTGGAATTTGTACCGTGTCGCAGGCGGCGTTGGACCTGGCTTGGGCATGTACTCCGGACGCCTCGGGAGAGCCTGAACCCGAGCTGCCTCTTCTTTACGCCCAAAAAAAAAAACAAATAGAATAATCAACGGCCGTGAAAATCTACGCACATATTAAACCATAATTAACTGTTTTAATTTTTTTTTTACTGAATTACTGAAAAGAGAAAATTTCGTTTTTAGCGGAAATCTAACAAGTAATTTTTCATTGAAAATTTATTAATCATACCGTAAAGCAGTCTGGATTTTAATTAATCACAATTTTTTTATCAATCTTGGGTTGCATATCAGAGTTTATTTGAAATTAAAAGCGTATAATAAATAGTAGATTTATAACAGAATGTCAATTAGTGTCAAGTCCTGGATTAAAATGTCACTATTGTAGGTCAGCAGGCGATTAATGCGTGCATTTTATGCTGATTATGAAGAATGCATAAAGGAGTTTTTGAGACATAATTCTAGTATTGAAGAAATATTTCATAACATGTTTCTTTTTCAAATTCCAGGATTTTTAATATTTAAATACGTTCTTAATATCTTGAATTTTACCTTTAAACGCTATAATTCTTATGACAGCAGAATACTTACAGCATGGTTCCAAGTAAGCGCATGTGGACGCAAAATAGGATTATTTTTCTTAACGGATGACTTAGATGTTTGTGTTCCTTAATAAATAATTGTTTTTATTTTATAAACATCCGGTAGTAACGCTTGGTTTACTAATCAGGTATTATGCCATACGTTTGGTACCAAATACTACCCGATTAGTATATCAAACGTTACGAACGGATATTTATAAAAACTGGCCCTTAGTAGTTCAGATTATAGAGCTTTCAGTTATTTTTTCGGAGTAGATGCGGATAAGGGTAAAATTAAGTATGTTATTGTTTGTTAATTATATGTATAATATATAAAGCAATCGAAATGATGTATAATGTTTGAAATTTGAAGCATTTAAAAAAATATTTTGTCCGCCATCTTATTACAAAGAGTGAAACTTCAGTTGTTTGGATGCACATGAGAAGTTCAGTAATATTTTATATCCGTTCGTTAACTCTGTTTTACATCTGGGAGATTATCTTGGTTCCAACAGTAAATAATTGTTATAAAATGCAGTTCCACGGAGAAAACTATTTTATAGATACGCGCAATGCAATTCGATATGCTGAATGATGATAACGATATCATTTAAATGAATGCCTTAGTATTTTCTTGTGTCGTTATGTACGAGTATATGACGATCAATTTGTTTATGTTCTTAGTTTTAATTTGACGGTAAATAACCATCATTATACTGATGAAAAGAAAAGTAGGGAAAATAGTGAAAATGAAACATTTTCATGTAAATAATTATAAATTCTTATATTCAATATCTTAACAGAGATGAAAAAGCTTTTTCCAAGCTCGGAATAGTGGATATTCAAAAGTTTACAGGGCAGATGTCAATGACAAATTCTTATGCAAGTATTTGAACACACTCTAAATGTTGTGAAATAATAATCACGTTAATTAAAAAATACATATATTATCAATAAAGGCATCACCGCCAGTTCCCGTGCATCTTGTCCAGTAAGGTTTACGTCCCGTAGCTCTGACGTAAACTGCCTATGGATAAGCCGGCTGGACGTTTAAAATACTTAAATATTCACAATGCATTTAACAATTTTCCGTCTCGTGGTGAACACGTTTTACTATAATTTGAGATCTGAAGATCGATGTCGGCAATATTAAAGCAAAATATTGTTTGCAAAATATAATTTTCCACAAGTTTACATTTATCTGACTTCAAAACGCACTTTAGGTTTATACTTTTATGCTCAACATTTTAATTTAAAACGATTAATTTGGTTTATCATGCCTTTAAAACGCCTGCATTACACCTATGTTCTCTTCTATGGCTGCGAATCATGGCACCTAACCAGGGCCCAAAATAGCAGACTTCTGAGTTTTAAGAATAGGTGTCTTAGAAGAATATCAGGTGTGCGGTGGTTTGACTTTGTAAGGAACACAGAGGTGAGCCAACACACACAGCAACCCTTGGTATCTACTGTCATCCGGCGAAGGCGTTTCGGCTGACTATGCCATATACTACGTATGCCTCCCGAGAGCCTTAACCATGCTTGTCTATTTTACAAGGCATCAGGTTCTCGGTGTCCTGGTCGTCCACTGTTGACAATTCGTTGGCAGTTTGCGAAAGATCTGCGGGATGTGGACTTGACTTGGGAGGATGCACGGGAGCTGGCGACCGATCGCTTGGCCTGGAGGCAGTTTGAGAAATCCATATGATCCACATAGGGAGCGGATATGGTATGATGATGATGATTATGAAGAGTTTGGTATCAATAACGGAAGTAATTAATTAATTCTGTACTTAACTATTATATGGCATGGCTACTAAAATACAGTCGTCTATAAATACTGTACATTAATGTATTATCTATCAAATAAAACCATTAATTAATAAAATATAAATCTTGTTCATTTGTGTAATTGCCATTCGCAAATAATCGCACGAATAACTTATTTAATCGTTATATCACAGCTATTTGTAATTTTATACTAACTACAAGTGTTTTGTAATCGTTTGATTGGATAGCTATTTAAAACTAAAACAGGTATTATGCATAATACGCTAAGAAAGATGATAAAATTACATAAATGTGCATTATTATACAACTTGATGGCTCAATAAGTATATAAATTCTGTGAGATTGTAAGAGATTCATTTCGTACAATAAATTCGTATGAAACGAAATGTTCTATAATCATAAAATATCTACATAATATCTTTGTATACGTATAATCGTATGTGATTGCTAGCAGTCAAAACCGCTTTACCAATCCTAGTTATGTATGCCTGGAATATATTTATTTTATTTGGAATATGGTTCTTAGCCATGGGAAGCATTAAGAGGATGAATAATTATTAGTTGTAATTAATAATAAATTGGCATTTGACCTTTAGACGGGGTTGCTACCATGAAAACAGCCAAACGTAAGTGAGATATTCGTTGACTTTATACGAGACATAAAATCCACTTTTTACGAGACAAAAAAACTATAGTTTCTTGTGCAGTTTGCAAACTGTCCCGTATAAAGCGAAAACTGTACAGAATATTGAATCGTCTGACTTGACAGTGAATGTTTTTTTCAATGAAAAAGTTCAAGTAGATATTGGTATATTGAATGCTTTTTAAAACGTAAAAAACAAAAGGAATATTTCATTATTAAATCTCTACCGATTATTTGATTAGTGATTTTTTTTTCTTATTCGGGAATATTCAAGCATTTACAGGGCTTATAACCTGTTATTGGCTGGGTTAAGTGGCCACTTGACGTACTACAACATTCCCCATTCCGCTTATTTAGCGAACATCCACACCAGGTAACATTTTTGATTTTGCTTATATGTTACGAATTAAAAACCATTCGCAAGCGCGTAACTAGCGACATCTATGCATTGATATTGAAGTTAAGTATTTAATTAGTAAATCAATTAATTTTTTTGTAAATATACTTTGTGAAAATAGTATGTTTACATTATTAGCTATATTAACAATTTTCTGAGCGTACACATACGATAATAACTTAGGATAGCGCTTAAAAAATATACATATTAAGCGTGTCTTTTGACTTTGAATGTTCAGTTTTTTTGACAACGAATAAATTAATATTTCTAAAAATGATGGGCTAAATAATGAATTTACCCGTGAGCAATATTAAAAATAAATAACCTTATAAAGTTATTTCCATAAAATCAAATTAAGTAGATTTATTAAAGTAAAATAAACTTGTTAATCGTTTATAACTCAATTGAAGAAATAAACGCTTTATTATAATAATAAATTTTTAACAACTAGCGTCGGAATAAATAGTCGTATGTGTATGAGAAGATGTATGAATTTAGAGGAAGCAAGGGATGTGTGCCGGGACAGAGTGGTAAGGCGTTCTATCTTCTCTGGCTCGATGGTGAGTTAGTTAACAACTAGCAAGACAATAAAAGCACGGTGCACCATTTTTATATTCATATATTTATAGGGTGTAAGATTTTATAGTTTTGTGTTATATTTTAGTAATGCTAATAGCTACTAGCTATTTCACCCAGTAGGATATATAAAACAAAATGGAGTACGGTATAATTATTGCGCCAATTTACCTTAATCTCACGCCCTAGTGATATTTTAGTAATACCAGTGTAAACGTGACCATGACTATAAATACCTAAGTCAATGGGCCTGTAAACCAAACTTTTCTGTGAATGCAAAAAAATAAAGCAAAAAATCATTAGATCAGCCGTGCAATCCGTTTGTAAATCGGATAATTAATAAGCGAGATATGATACCCTAAAGTTTGAATTTCATATGCGATCGTTGACGTATTTCATGAAAAATCTTTAAACTTCAAATTACTGTATCTCACTTATTAATTATCCGATTCACAAACAGATTGCACGGATGATCTTATGATTTTTCGTTTTATTATTTTGCATTCACAGATGATTTTTTTGCCGTAATAGACGAAAGCATTGGTATCTAAACAAAGATGCGAATTTTGGAAGGAATCTAGGTGTTATATTACATAAAAATACGACGAACTTTTGTTTTCAACTAATAGTTCAGAAGTTTTGCTGTCACGTAATTGAAGTCGTTTCTCCATAAAAAAAGTGTCTTTGGTTTTTCTCCCTAGAATGTATAGTACAAGAGAAATAATTGTTTGACATCTTTTGGATAACGAGAAATAGCATGATTATTTATTTATTAAAGGAAATGCATACTACCCCTTGAAAAAGAGACACGCGTTGTCTCGAAACCGGTAGAAAGATTTAAAAAAAAATTGTTTGAATAGTGGAATTTTTTCAGCTATAAACGGGAGCTTGTCAGTAAAAATTGTGGCCCTGAATCATCATACCATCCAAACTGTGAGAACTCGACGATCGTAAAAACTGGCAATTTATTAATAAAATTAGCAATAAACATTCAGAACGCTATTTTTGTCTCCAGTCATTTTACAATGCCCCCATTAAATGATTTCTAAAAGAAAATCATGAAAATGAAATCTCTTCACCAAGTGATTTCCACTGCACTTTTACTAGAACACTTACTAATAAATAAGTAGAAATTAAATACTAATCTAGGGATTAGAACTAGTGTTTAAAGTTGTTTTAAGCAAAAAAATAATGGAAGACTTGAAGTTGTTTTAACTCTTGGAAAGTGAAGTTAATAGAGTTGAATACTAATTGCTTAATTAGATTAACTTGATTGAAAGACGAACGGATATCGGTAAATGAATTACACAGATATTTAAAAAGTATTAATAAACGACACTTTCAGTGATTCCAAACACTTGTAGACAAAAACTGGATTTCACCCATTACGGGCTTACATTAAATTACAATCATTGACATCTCAACAGAGCCGAGAAGTTTGGAAGGGGATATGGATATCTAGGCGTTTACAAGGCTATATTTCCTGTCATTGGCTGGGTTAAGTGGCCAATGTAACACAAGTGGTGCTGTTGCCTATTTTACAAGGTATGGACGCCCACTGCTGATTAATTTATTCGTCGCTGGTCTGCATCAGAGATGCGGGAAGTGGACCTGACCTTTAGGACGATGCACGGGAACTAGCGGCCAATCGCTTACCTCGGAGGCTGTTTGTGGAATCCATATGCTCCACCTATGGAACGGATATACATTTTATATTTATATGAGTATTTATGTAACTATATGTTATGCTGCCGATAGAATACAATAATAGTAAAATCACCTCCCAAGTCAAGTCCACGTCCCGCAGCTCTGACGCAAACTGCCGACAAATAGTCAACAGTGGACGACTAGGACGCCGAGAACCTGATGCCTTGTAAAATAGGCAAGCATGGTTAAGGCTCTCGAGAGGGCATATGGCCTAGCCA
This sequence comes from Micrasema minimum, assembly GCA_022494985.1. NCBI lineage: Eukaryota > Metazoa > Arthropoda > Insecta > Trichoptera > Brachycentridae > Micrasema > Micrasema minimum. The sequence goes on along the minus strand of JAGVSP010001358.1, from coordinate 7,239 downwards.
GTATACGTAGTATATGGCCCTATTTATATTAGCTGGTCAAAAATTAAATTAATTGGTTGTGCATAATTATACCCACGTAAGCAACGCTCTTAATTTCCAAAACATACATAGTTTCACTTAATTTTAGCTTATAGAACTAATTGTGTTTAAAATCTGGTTTATTTTTCAAAATAACAAATGTAAAATAAATCTCTCATATTTAATGATTTTTATTTAAAAAAAAAAACAGTATTACTTTAGTAATATAACCCTAGCAATCACGTTTAATGTGAAGTGTCTTTATTTTGTTATATGTAAATAGGTTCATTAATTACATTTTATTGGAAAGTTCAGTATGTTAGATGCATATATGTAAATTTTTGCTTAGTATATTTTTTACATTTAACTGGTTTACGCATAATATCGTTGCTTAATTTTTTGTATGTTCAATACGCCACTTGAGTAATTTTATAGGTTAGCGATTTTAATTTTGAACGCTTTGTTGAACACTAAAAATGTTATTGATATCCCAACAGAGAAAGAAAAACTCTGGAAACGAATGTGGATTATCTAGGCGTTTACAGGGCTTATGACCTGTCATTCTCCACATAGGTCACCAGCATAGAAATTTTATGTAATGTGGAACGACGAAGACGAGTTAAATATATTTAGTAGTTTCAAAAATTTGTCATATTTGGTTATCAGATGATGGGCGGAATGGGGAATGTTTTAGTACATCAAGTGGTCACTTAACCCAGCCAATAACATGTCATAAGCCCTGTAAACGCCTAGATAATCCACATTCGTTTCCAGAGTTTCTCTGTCTCTGTTGGGATATTAATAATATCTGATATCAGCCACAACATGGGTATAATCCAGAAATTTGTCTACAAGTATTTGTATTTATTCAACATGTTGTTACTAAAAATGTTACTTACGTATGCAAAGCTAGTACTCATATTATTATCTCATTGCTAATAAAGAATGAAAAAATGATTAATTTTATATCAAACTGTTTCAAGTTCACACTTTAGTATAATATTCAACAGTGTGGAGAGTAAAATTCAATCTAGTTTTATTTTATAACTTGAAAAAAGCTCAGAGCACCCACTCTGAATAAATATCAACGCGCACTTATGGCGTCTACTAATAAATTTCGATAATTTATCGTTTGACGTGGCGTCATAAATGCGATAATAAATTATATCGATATTAGAATATGTCCAGATCAATCGGAGCGCAGCGATCTGTGTTTATCTTACACAGTTATTTCTATAAATAAAAAAATATGAATAATATGTACTTATTAACCAAATATTTATTATTATTAGTTTTAAAATTTTAAATGGTCGAAATATATATAATTTTTTTTTTTTCTTAAAATCACACTACTACTTAATTCCATGATTAAATTTTAAATATAAACTAATTAAAGTTAAATAAAAAAGGTACACTTTCGACTTTTATTTATTTTGACCAGTTAGCGCTTTCACCCTGTAACGGGCATCTTCAGACTGGTAACATGTTGTACAAGACAAAAGTATAAATAGCAGTTTTTAAAAATATAATTTTTTTTCTAAACACATGAGTTGGAAAAAGACAATATCCAACTCATGTGTTTAGTATCTAAATTTATTTTGGAAAAAGACAATATACAACTCATGTGTTTAGTATCTAAATTTATTTTGTAAAAACTGCTATTTATACTTTTGTCTTGTACAAAATGTTACTAGTCTGAAGATGCCCGTTACTGGTCAAAATAAATAAAAGTGGAAGTGTACCAAGTATTTTTTATTTAACTTTAATTAGTTATATATTAATCTTTATTTTTTTACCTAAATGGTATTTTGAACAGAACGATAATAAAGTGACGATATGTAAATAGGCTTCGCTAACAACGCTCAAGCGGAATGAAAGCCTCTAAATCTAGCGGAGGCTTCCAAGGAGTTAGGGCAAACGTTCTACTCCACTTATTTATCAAAACAGTCAAATCAAATGTACCAACTACCTTCTGGTGCGCGGGTAATTTGCCAAGAAATGTTGTGTTTAACCAGAGATGAAGCTGATAACTCTGACATATCTAACATCTATGATTTTATTACGCCCGCATATTAATAAAAATGTGAAAAATTATTTTAAAACGCCTTGGCTAATCACAATTAAAAGACGATTTATTTGATGATTCGTCGGCAGCGTTGTAAAAATTAAATTGCAAATTGTTTTAAAAAAACTAAACTTGTGCTTGAAAGTGGGCATGTAAGGAGTCGGAATAATCGCCGCGCGTGCATGAGAAGATGTATGAATGTGGAGGGAGCAAGAGAAGTATGCCGGAACAGAGTGGTGTGGCTTTCTATCCTCTCTGCTTACCCCTTCGGAGAAATGGCGTGATTGTTAGTTACTTTTTTTTACAAAAGATTTTCGTATTAACATTTCATGTGTGATACCTTGGACTGGTTTAATGCGTGAGACTGATCATCTTACCTTCATGTACTTCCTGTATTTCTCCATATAATTTATATTTATGTACGAGTAGGTAGCTTATTATTTATTACCTGAACATCTGTTTGTATCCTTAATCAAATAAAATAAAATAAAATGATTAAGATACACTTCACTTGGTGTACCAATGCAGTGCCCTATGCACCATTGGGAATAAGGGAAAGTAGTAGTAGTAGGTTCACATGTGATACTTTACTCTTAATTTCATCCTGGCAGGGTCGAAGACTTTTTTCAGCGCTCTTGAGGCGATTTCTCGCGAAAATAGCGCTTTATAAATCATCCTTAAATAAATAAATAAATTCGAACAATCGAGATTTTTCTGTGTAGGTAAAATATTGCATTATTTAAATAAAACGTGTTGGACAAATCTTGTCATTTACCCGTCCATTTGAATAGCAATGTGTACATATTACAAAATCACTGACATAATCCATGATAATGAGTATTTTGTGGTAGGATTGCACCCGACCGCCACTCCCTGCCCCGAGCCTGTAGAGTTGCACAGAATCGGTGCTGCGGCAGATGCAAAAACTCGTATCCCAAGGATTTCTGGATTTTGACAGTTGTACTTCGACACGAAGCAGAGGCGCACTCAGGCAGGAACTATAAAAATTTAACAAAAATTTAAAAAAAGAATCATTTGAGCTCTTCGAACAAGAATTTCAGAAGCGACATTCCATACTTGAAACAGTCTAGGGAAAGGGTGGAGCTTTCATTGTGTCTGAGGTGTCTAGTTATCCACTACACTGCATCATCAATAGGCATCTTCGTCATCACTAGACATCAACGTCACACGTTTCGTGTATTGGTTTAAGTGCTGGAGTCTTGACGGTTGAATTTCATAATAAGTGGTGTTATGAAATTAACCCTAGGTAGGATACATTTTTTGAAAATTTGTATGGAAACGCCCTTTTTAGAGAATTCTTGTTCGAAGATTTACCAATAAAAGTGTGATTAAAAAGTTATGTATCATGACCGCAATAAAATCATAATTTTATACTAATGACTGATTTTGTTATGTTTGAGCGGCAATAAAAAAGTTTCTTTCGTATAGTTAACAATATTTTCATGCTTTTTATTATTTGTAAAATACTGAAACAGTAATAATCGTAATTTTATATCTCGACTACCTGGATTTACATTTAAAGCAAGTCGGGATATGGAACGATTGACGTAGTATTAATATGACTGCAAATAAATGATGAATTAACAAAATGATCCAATTCAGCTCTGTAAATAAGAAGTGTGTTATTTTCCTATCACGTGTGGGTATAATATCCTTTTTTTACCCTATATCCTTTAGCCTTTTATAGGCAGCTTGTATGGAGAGTTTTAAACAAAATACTCTTAATTTCATCCTCTCTGCCGACATGATATACTATCTCACTTATTCCAAGATTCACAACTAGAGATGCAATATCGATATTAAAAAGTAGCGAGTATTTTTCCCATCGATAAACAAATGGATCGAACTTAAATTTTGTAAAAATCGAGATTATTGTTTCTGTGATTGAATGCATGGCTTTCGATAATTAAAAAAAGCCATGTATCCCAGATCAAGGTAGAATCCACAAATCGACAACTGTTGATATACTCGTTTACTATTAAATTACCACTTACACACTTTAAATAGATGGAACTTCCAACTAAATAAGTTAAAATTCAACTTTATACAATAAAAAACTGCTCTTACCCTGAATATTTTTTTACACATTCTTCTGTAGATATGAGTTTGAGGAAGATCAAAAACTGGTCCACCTATTTCATTTCTTTAAATATATATATTTTATTGCTCCTAACTTAAAAAATTAAAAAAATTATGTAATTCAAATTTACAATTGTACATACCTAGATAATAATTATAAATATCTAGTCGTTTGTCAGATCAATTTCATGGATTCTATTGTTACATCAATTTACCTGTAAAACTAAATAGACGAAAACGAAAAATTACTTTTTCTGGCGATGTCATTCTATTTCGATATGGGTTTAAAAATCGATATTTCAGGGCGGTATTTGCATCCCTATAAACAACGCGGTAATTTATTCCCCAACTATCTCGCTACATCCAGGGTTAGGCAGAGAATAAACCTTTGGGATTATCGACATTTTATCTATTTACATAATTATTTACCCTGCAAGCACGTGTATTTATTTATTTATGTAGATCTATCTGCTCAAGTGAGTGTTATCGTTTACCAAGTTGGTAGTTTATACTAAAAAACAAAGTAAACCAAACAGCAGTGTTGGAAATTGAGAAAGTACTTGGATAATATTTTTGTTTTGATATTTGAATCGTTTGCAGCTTAATTAAAATATACACTGAGTAGTATATTATCTACAATGAAAGACCTACCCTTTCCCTAGACTGTTTTAAAGACTATTGAGTGTTTTTTCAGTTCAGCACAACTCTACCGATTTTTTCAACAAAACGCGATTTTAAGATTGTCAGTGTGATAAAAGTACGAACAAAAATATTTTTTGGGCGTGAATAAATCAATCATAAAGTTGATTCGTTGCACAAATAGACAAGGTAACGTAATTTTGTTGATCGATTCGGCATTCACTTTGCAACACTTCATAATGAATTATGATTAAATAAAACGATGTTATGTGTAACTATTAATTGGTTTATTCTGTGGAATGCAATTGAATTTTTCTGTATTTTTCTTTATAACATTTGTATTCTAATTTAGTGTATTTTCACCAGTCGATGGGAGAACTTTGAAACCAGGTAGTGTAGGCAAATTCTATTTCTATAAAATAAACCAATTAATAGTAACACATAACATCGTTTTATTTAAGGTAACGTAACCTTATGTGATAATTCAGAATATAGCTCTGAGGTCAAGTGAACTTAGAGTTTTCATAAATTTATTATTTTACATGTCAAAGTATATGCACTGAAATGGCCACTGCCCTTTATAACGTTCGATAAAATAACCATCTCAATGACAAGATAAACTATTATCACAATAAATAATATCATTATATTCAATAATATATTCCTCGTTGCCACTGGCAATACAATATACCAATAATAACAGAATCTGAGAATCACCGTTATTTAAAATTAAATGACATTTAGATGTGACTCTCGGGAGTATTGTTATATTATTCCTTCAAGAAAATTTAAGACTTTTGCTGAATTTGCATACAGCACTACACATTTATTTGATATTGTTGATATCCCAACAGAGACAGAGAAACTCTGGAAACGAATGTGGATTATCTAGGCGTTTACATGACCTGTCATTGGCGTCTTCTAGTAAGTATTAAGTTCGGATGAGCCTTACCTACACTAATAAAGATGATTGCCAAAAAATGCTTAACAATCAATTCTCAACAGTAGTCACCAGCATAGAAATTTTCTGTAATGCGGAACGACAAAGATGAGTTCAATATATATAGTAGTTTCAAAAATTTGACTTTGGTTATCAGATGATGGGTGGAATGGGGAATGTTGGCCACTTAACCCAGCCAATGATAGGTTATAAGCCCTGTAAACGCCTAGATAATCCACATTCGTTTCCATTGGAGAGACATATTTATTTAACCCTTGTGTTGTTAATTCACCCAGGTCAATTTCACAGTTTTTTTTTTACTAAAAATATTATTGAAAATCGAAAACTGTTCTAAAATTGTAATATGTGATACCTTGGGCTGGCGTTGAAGCGTTAGACTGATCATCTCATGTAACAAATGATCAAGATTCACTGCATTTGGTGTATCAATGCAATGCACTATGCGCCATTGGGTGCGGATAAGGGTTAGTAGTAGTAGTAGTAGTTCTAAAATTTTACATACCAGTTTATAATGATAAAAACAGCTACATATAACTTTTCTTTTATATTCTAGAATTCTGAAAGTGATCTAGAGGCTCAATTAGTTCTATTTTATTAAACAAACTTTATTTTACAAAATATTCTATGTGTTGTTTGAAAACTCGTTAACATTTCGTAGACAGTGTTGGAATTCCGTAAATAGTCTAATGTAACACCCGATCTTTTGCAACGCTTTATTACGACAAAATAAATGAAACTGCTTTTTAAAAAAGCGGTCAAACATCTTTTAAACTTTAATACTTGCTGTTATGCTACTTTGAAGTTAGCAAAATGGACACGTGGAGTTTGCTTTTAAGCAATAAACTGTTACGAACAACAAAAAAATACTCTAACACAAAACAATGAAACAAGTGCCTTGATTATCTGTTTGTTTGCCTAGAAATTAAGACAATTTCAGCACACTGTTAAAAGTAAGTTCTATTTTTTACTGTAAATATTATATAACATGACTGGATTTCAATTTAATTTATTCCACAAAGATTTCCATAGCTTTTCGTGTCATAATGCTGATATTTTTGTGAACAAATTCTTTTGTGCAACTAGTTTTAGTGACAGTAATTAACACCTTTGTAATTTCACGACTGCCAGTTAATAGCGCTTAAATTAAATGTTTTTAAATCATTTATTGATGTTTACACATTTTCAAGACGAGCGTAAGGTCGTGTGAATTTGTTTTCGTTAAAATGTTGACCTTAGGATCCTGCCTGATTATTTAGGTAATTAGATATCACTAGAAAAAAAGTTGTTACGTGATCAACATTATAATTTTATTGAAATATTTATTTTACATACTCTTCTTCAACAGCCATAGATGTTGGACCACTGTAGTCTGCCCTGGGCTTGGAGTTGCGACCTGGATCCTGCTGATCTCTTTATATCATCCGTCCATCGTCCTGGCGGTCTTCCTATAGGTATC